>BQNB010073361.1:8452-22791 GCA_026074375.1 Tanacetum coccineum
ACTTGTGTTTTGTGCCCTGAAGTAGCACCCCAATGTTACCATTCCGCTGCGTTGTCCTGATTTTTGGGGGTGTTACATAGTTAGTGTCAAATATGATTTAAAACGTTACACTGTTGCAATAATCTAATAATTTTGAAGTCTATTCATATTTTTCTCGCGCTACATTTCGCTTTTACCGTAGATATAATTAAAAGATAGTCTCATTTCTGTATACTGCATGGAGTAGTTTTAGAAATGTTTGACCTAGATGGAATAAAATCATGATTCTAAGATCTATAAACCAAATAAGTCTAAATGCGCGAGAAAAGCCACATGACTTGCTGGCAGCCAGCAATAATTCCAGTCCTCTCTTGGAAATTGGTTATAGGTTAAACAAGCAAGCTCCAATTAATAAAAATGGTTGGCTATGATTGGTTCATTGAGTCTTTAATAAATGTTGGGTCTACATTGATCTCATCTCTGGTAACATATTCCTCGGACAGTACATAGAAACAATGTCTGATACAACTTTATCAGACAAGATCAATCATAACACCCAGTTAAGACCAATCAAGTTCACCTTTTATTCACCAATACCATATTCCCATAACTACATTTCCACCCACCATATAGAGCCAAAGTCATTCAACCATCATCTGCAATGACAAAGGCCTATAAGGAGGGGGCATCATTATGAAGAATATAACTCCCATTCACTTTATAAGAGGGGCTCTTCACACCTAGCTACATTTCCCATTCATCAGTTGGAATGATCCAATAACAGCTGCATCCTCATCATTGAACCATAACAACATAGAGGAATAGGCATCACTAGGGATGAAACACACACCCTCTCATAAATCCAGCCTAACCTCCTGAGCTGTGCATTAATTGGACCAAGTAGCGCCATCTTTCATCACTCACTATTCCAATTACCAATGCACTGCACTCCCAGGCCACTTACCCTTCACAATGGAGAAGACTTTCCTTATGGTACATCACCCTGTGCATAAAAACCAAACTGACCCAAATAGGAAATTAGACCCACCCATGGCCATCTGATGCATATATTAGAATCAATTGGACTTCATACCGAGGGTAGACTCCAAGATATTAAGTTCCTCCATTGTAGTGACCCAAAATAAGATCCACTGTTATATGTTTAGTGATAACAATGTTAGAGTACCATATTGATATCTTAGGGTCTTTAGGACAGAGTTGTCCCAAACACCCATGTAACTCTGAAGCAGTCATCATTCCTATTGCAGATACTGAATGCCAAGAAAAGTGAATCTGATACTTCTTGACACTTCCCATTCTTGAGTTTAACTTCATATAACATTCATTTTTGAACCTCAAATCTCTGCAGCCTTGAGGACAGCTTGGGAAGACTTGAACTTTAAACTGGACAATCTCCATTTGATGGTATCATTTAGAATGATAAACAGACTTTCATTGGATCTTTTTTCATTCTTGAATATTCTGTTATTTCTTTCTTGCCATATCAGATACACACATGCTGCAAAACATAATCTTCTGATAATGCTTCCAATAGTGTTTCCATTTTGCAAAGTGGATAGTTCTGTGATGATATCCTGCCAGTTTTGACCACTACTGTGGTATTCAATCCTCCTTTTGACCATATTCCAAAGCTTGTTGGAGAATTCACATTCAAAAAAGAGGTGATTATGGGAATCCATATCATTACTGCATAATGGGCACATCATCAGATCATATGAGCCCCATTTTCTCACCTTATCCTGGGTAGTAAGTCTTTCCTGTATGGCAAGCCAAAGGATAAAAGCATGTTTAGGGATGTTCTGAGAGAACCATATAAGCTTATTCCATATGACCACCTCATTCACATTGTGCAGATCATAGTATGTTTGTCTAACAGAGAATTCAGTCAATGAACCATCTTTTTTCCTCCACATTAAGGTGTCAAACCATCTTTTTTCCTCCACATTAAGGTGTCAAACTGTATTTTATAAGATTGGAATACAAGTACCTTCGAATCTGTAATTAAGCATTGAAAGGTTATAAACCCTCAAGTGCGCTCATAAGAGGAAACTAAATCGTTCCTCTTGTTACAAGAGGAAAATGAAGAAAATGGATGCCGGCTTCTTAATTACAGTATATGCTTAAAATTCAGTTTGTATGACATTTGCTTGACATGCATGATCCAATAACACCATTTATGCCCGAGCAAAACCGATTTTTAGAAACAAATGAAATTAAGGCATACTATGCAGAATACAATTGAACATGCTGTTTTTTTGTTTTTAATCAAAAATTATGTCTTTGGCAATGGAATCTAATAAATCATCAGAACGAGTCACCATTGACATCAACGCATTTAATAATCATTCTGGTGTACATCTATGCAATGATTTTGTGGTTTAACAGAATATACATAAACAAACATGATCACAAACAAGACAAACCGAATCAAATAAAACACTTCAAAAAAATGAGCCTAATGTAGCATTTTACAAGCAACACTTTCTAAATGTGTTGCATATTTCACAAGATTGGTGAAAAGATAACATTTTCAAAATATGTGTTGCATATTAATATCAAAAACAACATTTTTTTTAAAGTGTTGCGAGTTCAATAGTGTAAGGCAACACATTAAAAAAGTGATGCAATTAATAATGCATAAAGACAAAACATAGTTAATAGTGTTACACAATCATGTAAATTTGCCACAACTCGCCACTCATTTGCAAAACAATCATTAAAAATCAAAATATCTACTACTCTTTTGTCAAAACACCACTAAAAATTGCAATGGTCATTGCTCAATACTCACTGTTGACACCTCTCCACGCCAAACATACCCTAAATTTCAAAAACATATATAGAATGGTGCTTAAAGGTCTAAAAGCTACTCAACCGAACCTATTAGTTATTTGAGCACGAGTGTATAGCCTAAAAAATTTGAGATCCTTTTATTTAGAATCCTTGAGCGAAAAAATTTAAGATCCTTCAGCGGGAAATACTTTTCACTTTTCCCTCTTTTGTGTTTCAATTAAACAAAAACCCACCAAACACTACAACTGTTTCTTCCATAATCTCTCTCACACCAGTTCTCACATGATCGTCTCCATGGTGTCATCAGATATTAGAAAACCTTGGCATTCAACAAGGTTAGTGTATGCACCATTAAATTATACCAATTTCTAGGGTTTCAAGTCGATTGAATGTTTCTTTCATCTATTTATAGGGATTTCCACCGTTTAGAAGTCGACGACACACCAACTCCCCATAGCTAAAAGTGTCAGGCTACAGGCTAATAGATCTGCACGATTTTGCACTCACTTTATGTGGATTTAGATATAAGTTTTTTTCTTTTACTGTTTTCATTTTGAATCTTTGATTATATGTTTATTTTATTTATTTATCTATATTAGATGGATTAAACTACTATTTTTTATAAGGGTTGATACATTACCTTTGTATTTTAAGGTAGTGTGCAATGGTACTTAGGTTGTTTAGAGATTAAATTGCCTTTAATGTTATACAACAATTTCATCCAACGTGCAATGTGGGAGGTGCTTATAGAATTTATGTACTAAAAACATGAGCCTGTGGATCCATAAGCCTTCTATTAACTGGTATCTAGTTTATTAAATTAAATCTCTACTCAAAAGATGGAGTAAGTGTTAGCATTGATTAGCTAATAAACGCATATTAACTAGTAACCGTACACAACATAAGTAATTTATAACCTTATCTCTTACCAAATGGATTGTTAGTACAAAAGACAGTTACCTTTATTAGACACACCACACGTACGCTACGCCAACTACTCACAGCCTCATAGTATACCACAAATTACTAAATTAGTAGCCACACGCTGCACTAACCACAAGGGAAATGTCGGATATCAACATCTCATATTGGTTGGCACTGCCAAAAGTGGACTCCTTATCTTTAGAATGACGACCCTCCATACAGGGGCGGATCCAGAGCATTAAGTCATCAGGTGCACAAATTTTTTTAATACGAGGATAATACACTTCGTCAGGTTCCCATGCACAAAATTTGAAGAAAATCGAGATTTTTAGCAAATATTTACACTACGCGAAAAATTCCATCGGGTTCCGTGCATCCC
The DNA here is from genome assembly GCA_026074375.1 of Tanacetum coccineum. Classification (NCBI taxonomy): domain Eukaryota; kingdom Viridiplantae; phylum Streptophyta; class Magnoliopsida; order Asterales; family Asteraceae; genus Tanacetum; species Tanacetum coccineum. The sequence goes on from BQNB010073361.1 coordinate 12,549, forward strand.
CTGGCTCCGCCCCTGCCTCCATATCATACATATACACATGAGTAGTGATGTTGAAAAAGTTTCCACAAAGTTGTGTTTTCATAATAACTCCAGAATTATATCATTAATTACTTACATTCCATTTTTGGCCGGTGTAAACCACTCTGAGATGTTGATATCCAACACTTCCTTACATATGGACAGTTGGTGCAACATTTGACTGTTAATTTGTGGTATACCATGAGCAGCTAATACAGCGTACATATGGCTACATTAAAGGTACTTACAGAACCAGGCTAGGATTATACCTCAGGACTCTTGATGGTTTTCAAATGTGGGCACAAAGACACATGGATAACCAACAACAACTACGTGCGTTTAACTCAAAAAAGGATATAACAACACTTGGCATACATGCAAAACAGACGTTACACATGTATGTTGCAAAAGGAAAGAGTGGACACATAAATGCTAGTAATGCAAGTAAAGCCACACTATTAAACCTATCCATTGTAGTCTCCCTGCTTAAACTTATACTCCGCGTAAAAAGCTCTCTACCACTGTTCAATACGTCCTCGTCCGAGCTCTTTTGTTGGAATTTTTAGTTGTCATGTATACTCAAAAAAAAACCTGCACTTATTGGAAATATCAATAATTAGCAATTGGAAAGGAGCTGAGGTAAAAAGACGAGAAAATAATATAACTAACCTTTCCAACCCCTGATACTTGATTGCCATTAGGATTTGGGCTTGGAATTATCACATTCACTAAAGTTCCTGCAAAATTAGTATAAAAATTTAGATCACTTATTATTACCTGAGTGTACGTAGTCATCACATCAGGACGATATCCAAAAGACCTTACAAGGCTCAAATTTTTAAGGAAAACTTACCGAAGTGTCCACATTCTGTTTTCATGTCTTCCAATATGTCTTCATATTATTCATCGTTTACGAGTTCCTTTTCAGTTACTGCTTATGTCAAGGATAGAACCTTGGTGGGAGTTGTGCTGATTGCCCCGGATTGCAACATTATTTTTTGCAAATGAAATAATGTTAATTACCTCCTAAATTGCTTTATTATAAGAATTATCATTATGATTAAATACTTTTTGAAATCATATTTTAAAACATTAACTGCTCATTTAATACAAAGAAATGGATATAAAGTGGTTAAACTCTCACTTGCAATGCAATTTGTTGTTGTGCATGTAATACTATGCTCTCCAGTTCAGGCTTTGGTTGAGTTGAACTACTGGGACTATTTTGGTCCTTTGCACTTGCAAGAATTGTTCAATATGTGGACCTGGGATTGCAGTCCTAGGTTGATTAGCCTGATATTTACACTATATTGGTATCACACTATATTGAATTTTTACACAAGGTCTAACAGATGATAAAACATGACTAGTTTGATGAGTCATTTTATCTATGTACATTTTTGTTATATAATCAGTTCTTAGTATGCAAAATTGGAGTTATAAAATGCATTATTTAAGTGTTTATCAGCTGTTTGGGCTTATGTTACGACTTATGAGAACTAATAACCTTAAAATAACCACATGAGGAGGTGTTAAGTTTAAGCTAAATATATGATTTTTCAAGCATCCCCTAAGAACCCATAGTGATCTCACTTTGGTAATTGTAGTTTTTTATAACAACTTTCATTAACCATGTCACTATCACCTTCATCATGATATATACTAAGAGAGCTAAGAATATTTCCCTACGTGTTCTTGTCCACTTTCTGAAGACTGTTTTGAGACTTTGTCCAACACAGTTGGTATTAGGGGTGCCAAATGGGCCAACCCAAACCAGATAAAGCCTTATAGGGTCGGGATTATTTGGGTCCAACTTGGCTTATCAAGTCTATCGGGTTAATCTGACCAATTCGATAGCCTTATATGGTCGGGTTAAGGTTATTTTTCATATTTTATCGGGTTCGGGTTTAACCTGATAACCAGATAAATGTTTAAGCCTTCCTTGCGTTTTTATTTATTTTAGGCCTAATAAAAAACAATACATTTGAATGTATCTTCTGGATGTTATTGTTTAAAATTTTGAATTGTATTATGGTGGACTTGGGGTTAAGGGGGGTTATCAACTCTTTATAAGGAATTTTTAACATGTATCTTAGGTTGTCATCCATGCTAATAATTCATTATACTGTTATATGTAGCAAGAGTAACAATTTGGCCTATGATTCTTGTTTAGGGATTCAGGCAGTGGCTAGTAGGGGTAACATGACTGGTTGAATTCGTATAGCAGTTCTTTTTTTCATTTTATGGATTGTGTTTCTTTACATGTTGCCAATTGTCATAACAGATTATTTTCATGCTCACTTTATCATATAATTCAAACCACAGGATTTATTAAAATCACATATTGGTGTTAACCTGATATTAGTCTAGATACAGTGAGACCCAATATCACATATACTTGCCAAAAGGGTACTTCAAATATGGTATACATCCTACGTTTTAGATCTCACTTAAGAAATTTTCAAAATTGCATTAGAAACAATCTTATTTTTAGAAGTTAATGACAAACACAAATGGATATACTAAGCTTACATATTTGATAAAGACGTTGTATCCAAATCGACCAGCCCCATTAAGTAATAATGTTGACATGTATCTATCTACGGTGTACAATCAGGGCCAGTCAAATTTTCAGTATCCAAGAGGATACCTGCTAGCTGCAAGAACAATTGAAAAATTAACCAACACAAAAAACTTTGACAAAATCTTATTCACATATGTGAGACTACAAGAATTGTAAAGCTATATCAGTAGTTATTAGGATCCAAAGTAATTTATTGGATTTTGGTCGTCTTCTATTTGAATATATATCACGATTGTAACTAACAATAATTTTCATTTGGACCAGGCAACAATGTTTTATAGCAATTCAAGATGGAGATTTGCAAAGATGACTCAGATGTCTAAATACATCATTTGATGCTTTCCTTTAGTTCGTAAAGTTTATGTTGGTTATGTTACATAGACAATTTGTCAAGTACAAAATGATGTTATCAATAGGTATTTTATTTCTGAGTTGAATAAAGATGGTAATATTTATGTAATAATTAAGCTTTCAAAGAATGTGTATGATACAAATATCACATATTTAGCATTGTATTGTGTGAAACAAAAGTGTTAGTTAGCATTTATAAAAGTGTCACCTTATATGTTGGAAAACAACTACCAGTGTTGCGTTTCACATAATAAAGTGTTGCAAATATAGTTGTAATAATGAGAAAGTGTTGCACTTGAATCTAAAAGTGTTGTGATTGTGCGAAAAATGTTGCATTTTAATTTGAAAAGTGTTGCACTTAAGTAAAAGAATGTTGCATTTTAATGTAAAAAGTGTTGCACTCTGGTATAGAGAGTGTTGCATTTAATATAATAAGTGTTGCAATCGAGTGTGAAAGTGTTACAATTAAGTATAAAAAGTGTTGCACTTAAAGTATCACATTTGGTAAACTTAGGTAACACATTTAAAAAATGTTGCGCATTCCAATTAAAGTGTCACTTATACTTAATGCAACGTTACATAACGTAGCACTTGATAAAGTGTAACATTATGCATAATGCAACATTTTAAACACATAATACAACACTTTATGAGTGTCACTTTAACTCCGGTAGTAGTGAAAGGAGCGAAAGATTCTATAAGTGTGTTGGTACATAAAAACAACATGTATTGTACGTTTTCAGGCTTGGATTATCAGTCATATAAACATAATTCACAAAAAAAGGTACAATTTGAAGTCCAAAGCTGCTATTGAAAATCCAAAGTCGGGGAACATATATAATTACAAACAAAATTTAATAAGCAACTGCAATGCCACTTTTCGGACTAAAAGAAGAGTCAGGTAAAAGTCAATAAACACTCGGTAGATCCTTTTTTGTTTACTCCCACTAAACGAAAAGGGTTAATGGCATTTAATAGCAACGTACTTTCTCATTTGAGCCATTTTTAGACATGAACAAAAAAAAGTACCACAATACCGATCCAACTTTCAAATTCTGATTCATTATCATACGTTTTAGAGTCATCTCTTGCACCGTTAGTCCTTTTGACTAACGACAATTTGTAATTAACTCAAAAAATATGTTTTCCTTTTCTTTTCTAATTATTTTTTAAAATTTCTTATTATTTAATTATCATACGTGTATAAAAAAGCATAGAAATATTTATAAAAACGGATAAAGAACTAACAGTGCAAGAAAAAGAAAACATATTTTTTAGAAAAGAAAAAGATAATTAGAAAGAAAATTATATAAAAACGGACAAAGGACTAACGTGTATAAAAAAATTTAAAAAATAATTAGAAAAGAAAAAGAAAACATATTTTTGAGTTAATTACAAACGGTCGGTGCAAGAGATGACTCTAAAACGTATGATAATGAATCAGAATTTGAAAGTTTGATAGGTATTGTGGTATTTTTTTGGGTTCGTGTCTGATAATAGCTCAAATGAAAAAGTACGTTGCTATTAAATGCCATTAACCCAAAGGAAAAATAGTAAGTACTGCAGCAATCACTAACGGTCTTTGCTATCTTTAATCTTATTCACCAAAGGTTAAACACTTTTGCTTACACTTGCGTTTAGTCATGATTAGATTCAAGACGGTAAAATTGATTTTGTGACACAAGTTTTCGCCAGTAAAGGTGATATATACAAAAAAATCTTGAATTCCTGCATTTATTTAATTACTAGTATAATAATATCTCAAATAAAAAGTTGCACAATAATTTACACAAATTATATATATTATAGAGCAGAAATTGTTGAATAAAAAATACGACTCCCAATGTAAAACAAAAAAGAAAAAAAAATATTTACAAAACGCACCCTCAAATATATTAAAAGTTATAAAATCGACCTTGAACTTTTACCTATTTACGACTTTTTTATATACTCCTTCCGTCCCAAAATTATTGTCCCCTATTGATTTTTTCGGTCTTTTTCTTTGAACTTTGACCTTAAATATTTTTGTTTGTGTTATGTTATACTTGATGTAAAATATATGAATTGATTGGTTTTTTATTGTATTTTCATTGTTATAATTTTCATCAAGTATTACATAATATAAACAAAAATATTTAAGGTCAAAGTCGGAAGAAAAAAACTTACGGAAATAGTCTTTGATGTTATCGGTTCCCGTACGAATTCTTCATCTCACACACACTCACACATAACTCTTCTCAGACACACACTTCTCCGTGAGATATAAATTACTCGTCTCTATCCGCAGATATCTATCTTCTAATACCATGCCGACTACCAGCACACACACATGCACCGACACTGACACGTAACATACCAGTCATCACACGCACACACACACCTGTACAAAATCTGTTCATAAAGGCAACAACACGTCTACTCACGCGAGCCACACACCCTCAACAGGCCATATAGTTTCACGTGTGAGAAAGCGAGTCGAACGCGAAGAAAGCGACCTATTTCTCTTCCCTCCTCATCTAGCTCTATACCACACTAGCTGTACCTTTATCTGCACTTCATCAATCTGACAACGTCTCACGGATTACTCTGTACGAATACATCTACAACAATTTACGACACATGTATTCGTTCACTTCATCTATGCGGTGACAAGAATCACACAAGTTCTCGAGAGCACAACACAATCATGTCTATTACATGGTGTCAGGCGTGTGATCTGCGTCAATGTACATTATATTGGTAATTCATCCCATGAGAGATACAACTAATACTCGATATACGTGTACTTATATATGGACGAGCTTTCACACACACACACACACACACCAATAGTCGCGCCTCAGTCACACACTCACGTCTTACATACTATCATATCTTATCTTCTAATATCTACACTCTCTGAACCTACAATCAACACACACACACAACTTTGTCCTACTTCCCTTTACAGTGCGATCTTAAGTACACAGGGAGATGATAGTCTTAGAGTTATCACAGTGAGCGACATTACGATAACGACATAATTAGAGCTCATCTCTCTGAGCTAGAGTACACCAGATCATAACTGACGCTCGAGAGATGCGCATATGATCTAGATCTTAACATGTGATGTCTCACTTCTTCTATATTTTCAATTCGTATTATCATAACACATTACAAAAACGATAGTGTGGATCACTACTACTATCATACATGGGTAAGGGAATAGTGGGGGATTGATGGTGGGGGGGGTAAATGTTGGGAACATTTAGGTTTTATTATTAAAGCATTAAAGACTATATGGGGGGGAGGTTTCTTTTGAGAAATATTTATTATTGGAAATTTTTGTTGTTATGTTTAGTGTTTAGTTTTATTTGTGTAATTTTTTTGTTTTTGTTGGTTGATTATTTATGTTTTTGTTATTGTAGGATTGTTGTTTTGATTTAAGTTATAAATTGGGGGTGTAATTAATTTGTAATTTTAGTATTTGTTTTTTATTGATTGATTTTATTTTTATATTTTTATATTGTTGATTTTAAAGTTTTAAATAATTATAACTCCAAGTTTTAGATTTTTAATAAGTTGTGTTTGAGTATAATGTAATGATTGATGAAAAATCTTGTTGGGCACGTCGCTTAAAGAATGATTTGCTAGTATAAGGGTTCGTTTGGTAGGATGTAAAGAAATATTAAATGAATGTAATAAGCACTCGTAATCGAATAAATGATGTAATGTAATAATTCATTACCCTTATTAATGTTAATTAATTATTAACTTTTTAATTAATGCAAGCTTAACTAAAACTCATAAAGCTCTAGTTAGCTAAACCTTTATTATTACTGCTACTACTACCGGGTATTTCAGATTTATGAACCGTAGATTTTGAGATCTAAATTAAAGCATGAGAAAAATCTTGTTGGGACACGCTTAAAGGATGATTTGCTAGTATAACAGTCTTTTATGCCACAGATGGGTAAAAGAAACCATTACGCATATGTCTTGTGTGTGCGGATATATACAGATTTATCTAGGTTGTCATTCATCAAGTTCTCTTGTCTTTAAGCTTTTGCAAAATAATTTTACAATCTCAGAATCTAGATTTGAGTGGCGCGATGGTGAAGCCAGGTGGATCACATATGAGTGTCTTCTTTGTAAGCTTTATGTTGTTGCTAGTTTGTAACCAATGTAAGTTTGCATCTTTGGTTCATTTGTTTCGGGCATACTTATTTAACAAATATCACACGCGTTCTCATTTTTAAATTTGCAGGTAGGAAAATCGATTTCAGTGGGATAAAAGGAATTAATGCTACAAGGCCTTGCCAAAAATATTGTCTAGGCATAGATAATAATGCTATGTGGTGTTGTTGTCATGACTCTAAGGTTAAATGTACTGACGGTACTAACGGCCAAAGAGACTGTGAGAAAAATTGTGCCGCGGCGAAGGCAACATGTTGTGACTGACTTTTATTAATAATAATACGAGGTAATAATATAATAAAGAAATCAAATAAATCATTGTATCTACTTGTTTAATTTTTAAAAAGAAAGTTTAATGTTTAATTTGCATTCAGGTTTTGGAACTAGTAGAGTACTAGAGATTCAAATAAAAATGATTATATGTCTGGGTGTTACCAATTGTGACATCGCATTCTTTTAATATTATTATGTTCTTAGCTTCCTCACGGACTGGAATGAAGAAAAAAAAGCAACCATCCTGAAGTAAAGGTGGGCAAACACACAAATTTCTAATCCAAAACTTTAAAAATTAGTATTCTTTGTAAAGCAAAAAATTCAAATTAGTATTTGCAGGGCCGTTCCTGAGTTTATTGCTACCCTGGGCGAGTTGAAAAAAAATGCCCCAAGTAAACAAATAACACACTATTATTGTTTGGGTTTATAACCTAGTTAAGTTACGTAGTTGATCCTCACGTCACACTTCTTTTTCTTTAATAAATAAAATATTAAAATTTAAAAATATAAACTTCTAGCTACAGTTTCAAGTTAGATCACTTAAAGTGTAAACTAACCATACATTTCTCGACCAAATTCATCTTTTATCATATTGTAATCAACATTTGCAAAAAAAGCATCACTTTATCATAAAAAAATTCATAGTTAATCACTATAAAATTAGCATAAGCAATGTATACTTTAAAATATCAGTATGTAATAAACTAGTAAGGGTATGTTTAGTGAGGTATTGGGGCTTATCGGAGCTTTAGCTTTTAAATAATTCGGCTTATAAATAAGCCCCGTTTGTCACGCGGGCTTATAAAAGAGTTTATAAGTCATTAGTCTCTATAAGCCCCAGCTCATAAAAGGGCTAAAAATTTAGACCGGTGTTTTTGAATCGTAAATTACTTATTTATCCAAAAAAATATCTAACATATACAAAAACTCATTTAATTATGTCTTTCTTTAGTGATTTTGCAATAATAAGCCTCATCCTTAACCCATTTGTCAAACAAGTTTACAAAAGTAAAAATTTCAATTTTGGCTTATAATATAAGCCCTAGCCTCAGCTTCAGCCTAAACTCCAGCCCTAATCTCAGCCCATTTCGCCAAACATACCATAAATATAATTTTTTTCCTACCTACAAAATGGAGAGCTTTAAACGGTATTTCCACATAAAAATAAATAATACTCCGTACTGTATTAAATAGATATATTGTGGTGTACGTGCAAAATAATTTTTTAACGTGTAACGCATTTGAAATTTGTGAGAAAATTAGAGGTGAAATTGTAAAAAACAAAAATTTGATAAGCCTTTTGATTTCATTGGTCAATCCTCCATTGCTCGGGCACATGGGTCCTACACAACACACCTTTTTGTTTGTTACACAGTAAAAAAAAGAATTATTTTCTCTTTCCATATAGTTCATCTTCTTCTTCCACGGTTCCACCATTTTTAGAAAAAAAACCAGATCTATTTCGGTGCTTCTTCATATTTTGTTTCTATCACACTATAACATGAACCTAAAATCTGATGCCCCCCCAAAATATGATGCCCTGGGCCGTCGCCCAGCTCGCCCGATACCAGGGCCGGCCGTAAGTATTTGTTGTAAATATCTGCACCTATTTTATTGTTGAAGTGTTGCAAAAAAGTATAAGAATGCAGCATATTTAGATAAGTGTTGTATATGTTGAAACTCAGAGAGGCAGCACTAGAGCTAGGTGAGCTTGGTACAAATACCAAGTTATTGGTCACTTTAATACCCTCTCAATAACACACCAATAACTAAAAGGTTAATTGTCTAAAAATGTATTATATTTGACACTTTTTGTCATTGTGTAGAGTACTATTTTTTTGCCATTGTGACACCAAACTTTTGAATTCGTGCTATTGTGTGTATTTTGTGGCTATTTTTGCATGTAAAATGACCATTTTACCCTTCAAAATTTGAAAAAAATAAGGGTAAAATGGTTATAAAATACACACAATAGCACGAATTTAAAAGTTTGGTGTCACAATGACAAAAAAAAATAATACTCTACACACAATGACAAAAAGTGTCAAGTATAATACATTTTTAGGCAATTAACCCATAACTGAAACTCCTTCCTCAACAAAATACCAATAATATGTTATTCGTTATTTTTTTTAACATTTTAAAATTTTAAAACAAACACATTTTATTCAAATAAAAATAAAATTACAATACATAAAAATGAAATACGACATTTAAATAAAAATACAAATTACGCTACGAAAACATATCCTATATGTTTTCTTTGTACATCCAACGGATTTTGTGACTGATATTATCTTGTATTTATTGCACACATTTCCACCACTTTCGTTCAACCTTGTAATCTTTCATGCATTCGTCGAACAAAAAATTTTCGATCACAACACGTCTTTCTTGCGGAATGTGTTTGCATTCCGCATATTGTTCCTTCAAAGCTTGTTTTTCCCGGTATGCTTCGTTAAACAGATTGGTTACGGCGATGCTAGCTTGCTGACGAGTGGCATCATCTATTTTACGTTGTTATTTAACATACTCTTTGATTTCTTCGACGGTATGTGAGAGAGGACAAGCCATGTTTCGAAAATGTATGTGAAAGTTGTGTGTGAAAGTTGGGTCATAATGTATGTGAAAGTTCGTTATTTATAAGTGAATATTGGGGGTTTTAAATTTTGTAGCCGTTGAAGTTTTTTAAATTTTATAGCCGTTAAATTTAAAATTTAAAACAAACATGTTTTATTCAAATAAAAATAAAATTACAATACATTAAAATTTTAAAACAAACACATTTGGTGCAGGTTATTATTAATTTGACGTTCTATTTTTGCCTCCTTTCTAAAAAAG
>BQNB010073362.1:0-32143 GCA_026074375.1 Tanacetum coccineum
GAAATGTATATCCGACAAAAGGACAAAAACAAAACCAAAACAACAAAACCGAGCACGAGAACGGAAAGAGCATGAAAAAGTCAACCCCGACAAAGTCAAAGTCAAACCGAGCACGAGAATGAAAAGAGCGCGAAAAGTCAATCAGTTAAAAAGTCAAAGACAGCCAGTCAAAGTCAACCCCGGGACACGAAAACGGAATTAGCATCAAAAAACAAACCCGAAAACCCAAAAATGTCAAAATGAGCCAACCCGTACCCACCTTATTGGGCCGGGTCAGCCCACTAATTAAATAAACCCTTAAACCCTTATAAACCTAACCGGACCCAATTTCCTAAATCTAAAACCCTTACCTCCAGTCCATTTGAAAAAGCCCAAAATCATTTAACCATAAACACCTAACACCCGTTAACCCATAACCCTACTATTCACGTGTCTTCTACTTCCCGTCACTATCCCTTGACCTCTACTCCCTAAAACATCACTCTCAACCTATCCCCACCTTACAAATCCCTAAATCCGAGCTGGCAATCCCAGGAGTTCTTATTGGGTGATTAATTAAAGACTAAATTGAAGGGTTCAGATCACTTTGCTTGGAGCCAAAGAATGATGAAGGGCTAGGATGATGCTTTCATTTCCTCTTACACAACAAACACAACAAGCACATGGGCTACAGCTTATATAAGAAGTTGGAGACAGAAGTGAATTTTTTATCTAGTGTAATTTAGTATAGGAGTAGTGTAATTAATATTAAAATGTCATTTAAAATTTTGTTTTTACTTTTTCAAGCATTGTAACAAGTTCTTAATGATTAATGAAAGTCAATTTTATTTTGTCAAGTTAATCTTGTTTTCTACTTATGCAATCTAAGCTCACTTCTGTTTCAAGTTCACATAAAAAAGCTTTCAAAAGTACTCTCAATTTTGTTTTAAAGTTTTAACTGTCTCATTTAAAATCTCAAAGTTACTGTTGCATTTGGATTTGGTGTTCTATATGCTGCTAATGGATGAAAGATCAAACATGGAAGGATCCTTGGGTTAAAAGCTTATTCAGAATCATGGACTAGGGGGTTAGGATAGATATAGGACCTTTACAAAACATTTGGACCCTTGTAAGTTTTTTTTCTTCAGTTTTGCTTATTTTTAAGCATTTGCTTATTCTGCTTATTGTTTGCTTTTTGCTTGCTTAATTCTGCTTATCTTGCTTATTTTGTCCTTAAGTAGTGTAAGATGCCTAGTTTAAAGTTTAGTTATAGCCTGTTTTAAAATCTATTATGTTCTGTCCAATTTTTAGTTTAAAATGCTTATTAGCTTATTTCAATAAAAAGTGCTTATTTCCATGAGAGTTATGCTTATATGACCTTAATATACCTAGTACATTATCTGTTTTCAAAAGTTAAGGCTTATTTGGTACTGTTTTAATTTTTATTTGGATTCTTATTATTTAAAGGGGTGTTTGGGACATGGGGCCAAAATGGGTCAAAATTGTATGTTATCTATTTTTGTTGTTTTAATTAGTTTTAACCTGCCTTAATTCAGTCTATAAGTCATTCAATTTAAGTTTTTTAAGGTCTAAAAATCTAGTTTAATGTTCATTGTAACCATGCTTTGAAACTGTGGCAATTGTGTTTTTTTGATTCTAGCTTATTTGGTTGAATTTAGATTATGTGCTTGTAGGTATCATTTCCATACTTGTTGTAGTCCTTATGTTGCATAAATGATCTATGCCTAGTTTGCATTTGCCATTTCTATTTTAAATCCAAAACTGTCACAGCTTTCATAAGCTTCTTTTCAAAGTTTAAAAGTCCCATTTTCAATCACAAAATTAGATAGGTTAAAATTGGTTTTAGTTTTTAAAATCCCTGCATTAGTAGTTTTTAGCATGAAGTAAATCTATTTGAGCTTATATTTGTTTCTACTTGCTTAATAGGTGTAGTAGCTTATCTGTTTTAGCTTATCTTTGTTTTCCCTTAGCTTATTTTGCCTTAAAAAGTCAAACTGTTTAGTCATTAGGTTCTTAGTGTAAAAAAAAGCTAGTATGTCAGTTTCTTTTTGCTTTTTCCATCTTATTTTTAAGTTTCATAAAAAGTCACTTTTTTAAATTTGCTTATTTTTGTGTGTTTATAAGTTTTATATAAAAAAAGAAAAAAATGTTTCATAAAAAAAATAGGCATGGGGGTCGAACCCATGACCTCCCCTTTCACACCCACTCGTCCCACACAACACACACATATACCATTAGCACCAGATAGGGACATCTGCCTTTCTTTGCACTAATTATTGTTTAAACCTTTTTTAGTCAGTTTTGCTTATAAACCTGTTTTGCTTATTTCGTGCTTATTTCAATAAGCACGTTAAGCCATTTCATTTTTCTTAAAACCAGCACTCTTCAAACTGCAGTTTTTTTAGATTTTTCCCATTTCATTTAGTATTTTTAATTAATTTTTCTTTTTAAATTAGTTTTTAATTCATAATAAAAAATATAAAAGTCAAAAAAATATAATTCTTTTTTTTAAAATTTTCTTTCATCATTTAGGACTTGGAAAAATTAAATTTGATTTTGTAGGGTTAAAATTTTAGAATTTGGTTTTTTAAAGAACATGATTAGATCCCGTTCACGTTTTTCATGATTTTAAGCTTTAAACCCTTTCGTTTTTGGTTTAGTTTTCTTTGTTCTTACATTTTAGTCACTTAGGATTTATAAAAAGTTAAATAATCATTTTAGGATTAAATTTTGATAATTTAGGTTTTCAAATCGCGTTTTTACGTTTCCGTTTACGTTTTTAATTTAGTCATTGCTTTTGTTTTTAGTTTAGATTGCCTTTTAATTGCTTTTTCCCGTAGATTTAGAAAACCCATTCAAAGCCTTGTTTCATTCAAACATCGATTATCAAATCGACAAACGACTTTCCATTGCATTCCTCGTTGGGAAACGACCCGGGAGATTTTTTATTTTACTTTGGTCAAAAGTAATTTCTTTGAATCTTTTGGAATACGTATACTATTATATATTTGATATAATTACCCCTAAAAAGGTGACTATCAGTAAGGATCACGATACTTCTCCAAGATAGACCTTCAGTCCGGATACCATCAGCTAAGAGTGCACGAAGACGACATTCTAAAGACCGCATTTAGAACTCGATACAGACATTTCGAGTTCACAGTAATGCCCTTTGGTCTGACAAATGAACTAACGGTGTTCATGGACTTGATGAACCGAGTATGCAGACCCTACCTAGATAAATTTGTTATCATGTTCATCGATGACATTTTGACCTACTCCAAAACAAAGAAAGTGCATAAAATGCATTTAGGGTTAATGTTAGACCTGCTCAAGAAGGAGAAACTGTACGTAAAGTTTTCAAAGTGTGAATTCTGATTGCGAGAAGTGCAGTTCCTTGAGCATATGGTTAACAGTGATGGCATCCATGTAGACCCCAGCAAAATTGAAGCTGTTAAAAATTAAGAAGCCCCTAAATCGCCAACAGAAGTCCGCTCATTCTTAGGATTAGCAGGATATTATCGACGATTCATCACGAACTTTTCTAAGATTGTCAAATCACTTACCGTCTTGACACAGAAGCATAAGAAGTATGTTTGGGGTGATGAAAAAGAGGTGGCATTTCAAATCTTGATGGATAAGTTGTGTAATGCACGTGTTCTAGCACTCCTAGATGGACCAGAAGACTTCGTGGTATACTGTGATGCATCATGCCAAGGCTTGGGGTGCGTGTTGATGCAAAGGGGCAAAGTGATTGCTTACGTGTCTAGACAGTTGAAGATCCACAAAAAGAATTACATCACCCATGATCTGGAACTGGGTGCAGTTGTATTCGCTCTCAAGATCTGGAGATGCTACTTGTATGGTACGAAGAACGTCATTTACACCATCCATAAGAGTCTCCAGTATATCTTCAATCAGAAGAGCTGAATATGCGTCAACGTCGTTGGATAGAGCTATTCAGCAACTATGACTGCGAAATTCGCTACCATCCTGGTAAGGCAAACGTAGTAGCCGATGCACTAAGTAGAAAGGAGAGAATTAATCCTAGGAGAGTTCGAGCTATGAACATGACCATTCAGTCGAGTATCAAGGGTAAGATACTAGCGGCCTAGAATGAAGCATCTGAGGTTGTTAGTGCACCAGCAAAAATGTTGCGAGGGCTAGACAAACAGATGGAGCATAAGGATGATGGGGGCATTGTATTACATGGATAGAATATGGGTTCCTTTAACGGGTGACGTCAGGACCCTGATAATGGTTGAAGCACATAAGTCAAGGTACTTTGTACACCTAGGATCATATAAGATGTACTATGATCTTAGAGACATGTACTGGTGGCCAGGGATAACGAAGGATATAGGTTTGTATGTTAGCAAGTGTTTGACTTATTCGAAGGTTAAAGCTAAACATTAGAGGCCATCCGGCTTACTGCAGCAACCTAAGATCCCTGAGTGGAAATGAGAGAGAATAGCCATGGACTTTATCACAAAATTGCCAAGGACCGAAAGTGGGCATGCCTTAATCTAGGTCATTGTGGATAAATGCCAAGGACTGGAAGTGGGCATGACTTAATCTGGGTCATTATGGACAGATTTACTAAGTCTGCTCATTTCCTACCTGTTCGTAAGGACTTTAAGAGGGATAGACTAGCTAGGCTCTATCTCAATGAAGTCGTGGCAAGGCATGGTGTGCCAATATCGATAATATCCGACCAAGATAGTCGCTTTACGTCACGATTTTGGCAATCGATGCAAGAGGCATTAGGAACACGTTTAGACATGAGTACGGCTTACCATCCATAGACTGATGGTCAAATCGAGTGTCCCATTCAGAGCTTGGAAGACATGCTCAAAGCATGCGTCATCGACTTCGGAGGAAGTTGGGATGTTCACCTTCCATTGGTTGAATTCTCCTACAACAACAACTACCATTCTAGTGTGAGGTGTGCATCGTTCGAAGCACTCTACAAGAGGAAGTGTCACTCACCCATCCTATGGGCAGAAGTAGGAGAAGGATAATTAATTAGACCTGTGAGCGTGCAAGAAACTACTGAAAAGATCTCCCAGACCAAGGATTGACTTAGAGCTGCACGCAATCGTCAAAAGAGCTATGCCGACAAATGTAGGAAACCGTTGGAATTTAATGTAGGTGATCATGTCCTGCTCAAAGTGTTGCCTTGGAAAGGTGTAGTACGCTTTGGGAAGAAAGGCAAGTTAGCACCTAGGTTCGTTGGACCCTTTGAGATCACTAGGAGGATCAGTCCAGTAGCCTATAGACTAACATTACCTCAAGAACTAAGCAGTGTTCACGACACGTTTCACGTGTCGAACCTCAAGAAATGTTTGGCCGACCCAACCTTACATGTACCTTTAGAAGAATTCCAAGTTGATGCTAGGTTAAACTTCGTGGAAGAGCCAGTGGAGATCCTAGAGCGTGAAATCAAGAAGTTGAATCGGAGTAGAATTCATATCGTTAAGGTTCGATGAAATTCGAAGCGAGGCCCTGCATTTACTTGGGAACGTGAGGACCAAATGAAACTCAAATACCCACATTTCTTTAGATCTAGCACTAGTTGAATTTTGGGACAAAATTCTTTTAAAGGGGGTAGACTGTAACCTTTGCTAATTTTCCAGACTTATGATATTCTGTTTAGTTTTTTGTTTTATTGACTTTTGTTGTTTCTGTCAGATCAGTTACCGTGATAACGGTAGTCAATTTATAGTTTATTCAGTTAATGGTTTATTTATTTCTTGAATTATCTCTTTTTGGATGATTATATCAACATTTGATAACTTACCGGGAGAATTATCCCGCAAACAGCTTAAAACGTCAGACAACGTGTCCCGACACGGCAAATTTTTGTCTATGCTAATTTAAAACATTTTTAATGTAAATATATTTCTTTGATAATTTTAAGATTTCCTAAACTTATTTTACACTTACTTAAAATACGAGAAACTTTCGGGTCACGTTTATTCACGAACTAAGAACGTTAAGTATCTTGACAAAAGACAAAAAATCATATGGGATACCTCTTAGGATCCCAAAACCGATCGGACCTCCTTGGAGACACACTACTAAGAATATTGGAGCCTTTGGTCCTATATTTTGTCTATACCTCATTTTGAAAACACACACTACAACACCTAAAACGCACATAATCAAAACACTCCCTTTTCCTCTCTTTTCCTTGCTCCGGACGAACACACACACACACACCCAAAAACCCTTCATTTTTTCATTTTGTTCAAGAATATACAAGCTTAAACACATTCAGGTTTGATTCTATTGGTTGTATGGGTATAAAAACAACGTTTGTGTTGTTTGGATAAGCTTTAGTCATCTCTTAAAAACCCTCTTTTGTAAGTAATCTTTTCTTCAAAACCTTTGTACTTTTGTGGATATTATGATGCATAAACAATAATTGTACACTTATTTTTCTAAAATCAAAAGCTGAAAATTTACAAAATCATTTTAAGGGATGCGTTTGGTTCGAAAAGAAAAGAAAAGGAAAACATGGAAAGTATCATTTTAATATTTTGGTTGTGATGGTGAAATAACATTTTTGATCATAAAAGCTTTTAGCTTATTCGTCTTATTAATAAGCACACAAGTGCTTATTGTGGCATACTTTGTTTCGGTAACAAAGGAGAACAAAAGAAAGGTGGTTTTGGTAATTTATAACTTTTGTCCTATGTTTATAGCTTATGTTCGTAGCTTATTTTGAGAACTGAAAGTACTTTGTAGCTTAATGGCTTATTAATAAGCTCGTTATAGCTTATTATTGGGCTTAGGAGGTCACGGCCCAACAAGCCAAGCCCAACCGTGGCTTAGGCTTGGGCTCGTGAGCCTCGGCTTATTTTTGTGGCTTTTTGGTTGAGCTTATTTCAATACTAAAAGTGCTTATTTGCGTATTTTATAACTTATCGGACTTATTTTGTGCTTGTTGTACTTTGGGAAGTGTTGTTTAGGCTTATACATGCTAACGACCCAACTAAGGCCCAAGAAGCTTCGGCTTATTTTTAGGACCCTTCGTTTGGCTTATTTTTCAACTTATTGATAATACTTATTTTAATCATAATGTGTCGGTTTATGAAGTTGGATAGCTAGTTGTGGTCATTGGGCCGGATAGTCCAAATGAGCCCATTAAGCTCGCGGCTTATGGCTTATTTGACTACACGGCTTATTTCGTTGACTTACTAATTTGCTTATTTGACTTTGGTAATTTTTGGCTTATTATAAATATTAGACTTTCAATATTGGGCCTATTTTGGATTAAAAACGAAAGATAAGGATTTTTGATTAATATTGGGCCTTACGGCCCAGTAAGTGAAAAACTAATAAACTTAGACGTTTAAAACGGATTTTGATCGATTTACTTCTATAAGTCTAGGATAGTTAAAATAGTCGTTTGGAAAATGTGTTTTGATAAAATGTCACGAAAACGTAGATTTTGACATTTTGTCAGAAATTGATTTATTCGAGGAAAAGCGTTTTATAAACAAACGGGTCATGCCGAAATTTATAAAATATTATACTTAAAAATATTTTTACTAAAACTTACTTTCTAAAAAGATCTGACAAAAATGCAAAAAATAATAATATATTATTATTTTAATAATCGACTAAAAGAATAAAATATATTTTATAATTTTATAAATTATAAAACTCCAAATATTTACTTCGTATATTTAAAACGTGTAAATACTTATAATTTATAAATCTAACCTAGATAACTTGGAACTTACTGAGTAAATTACCGGGACATATTCCTAATTTCTTATTGTCTATTTACTTATTTCTTATTTACTCTACTTACCTATTTCCTTTAAATAGTATAAGTAAATAATACCTAATGTATATACTTCGATGTATTTTCTTCGAGTTTAATTTGCCAACTGCCACACAACCAATGATACTAAAAACAGTAATACAAAACGTTTTCAAAAACTCTTATGCATCAATTTCAAATGCACATTTCAAACATATATCTAAGTCGGACATAAATTGCTAGGTCGTGACTCGGCGCCGTTGTACGTTGTTTGACCATCTTATTCTCAGCTACTAATCATCATTGTTTAAGGTGAGTTCTCGTAGCCTTATTTTCAAACTATTTTCCTTGGGAGAAAATGATACTCAAATATATTTCAAACTGTTTTACTTATGTGCTAAAACTAATTCTATGCTTTTGGACAATGCTATATGCCTATAATTACGTATGTGAATGCTGCTATATATGTTCATTCATGCTATTGGGTACATAACTAAGAACTATTAAGCCGACGTGTGTAGCTCCAGTTGGTAGGCGATATGTTCGGAGGACTATAAGCGCTTGGACCATTGTTGAATGGTCGGTATGACTTGATTGCTATGATATTCTTTGACTCCTATGATTGCTATTGGATTGCTATGTATACTGCTTGCACTCCGCTCTTATATTGCACTATTATCCTACTTATATTCTGACACATCAACTGGATTTATACTCTAAACCTACGAGCTCACCAACTTTATGTTGACCTTTCGAGTATCATTTTCAGGTGAAGCGAATGCTCATTGAGGTCAGGATATGATGCCTTAGCAAACCTAAGAGAATCCCATGAAGATCATTTCTTCAAAGATTGCATTCTAAAACTTTGTTTTCAGTTATGTATTTTGGATCATTTCTAGACTTGTATTACCCCCATGTGTGTGAGCTTGGCTTGTAATACTTTAGACTATGTGTTGTGAATCGACAAGTCACGACACAAGTATCCACTTGTAATCGGAGGACGTCGTGACACTTTCATTGGTATGCATTTTAGTTTTCTCTATAGTGACACCATGTGTTATGACGATCAATCCCTTTGTCATGCCTCGTATTTCCGCCTTAGACGGGGTGTGACACAAACCGAGCCTCCTTTCCTTGTAAGGAACAGGGCGAGTCAATTTTTCCTTGCTCGGAAAAGTTATAATAGGAACAATGGAATTATTTTAATTCTAATCACACTCATAGCAAACTTATATGATTAAGTAGATTGCATAACTTATATTTTCATATAGATTTCATCACCCTTATTCGGTGGTGAATACTTTAAAACATATAAGACATTAGGATAACTAGAGAACATGTTCTTGGGGATAACAAATGATAACATCTTAATTTAAGATGCTCTATGAGTTCTTGAATAGATAATACCAATGATACCGCAAAATTAGAAAAGGCAAACTAGTATAATTTATCTAGTTAATTGCTTTAACCAAATTAAGGTGCTACATACCCTCGTGGAATTGTAAGACAGTTAAGGAGGAAATTGCATGCCCAATTTTCAAGTTAATAAATAGCATTGATGGATAGTCCCTCATCTACATAGTAGAGCTTTTAAAACCTAAGTACATTGCTACTAGTAGGATTTCAAAGAGAGTAGGAAAATAAATAGATCGCTATTTGTTTTCATTGGTTATGTAACACTTAAATTGTTGTCAAATCTAGTAGAAGCATTGCAATTTATTACTGAATAACACATTCGTGTAATGTTGTCCAATTCAGTAGGAGCTACAAGCTTTATTATCTTGTTAGTAACCCAGATTATTTCTAGCTTGTCTTGAGATAATGCATTATTTTCTAACTATAAACACTCATGGTTTTAAGGATAGTAATGCACTATTCTCTATTAAACAATGTGGTTCTATATCTACTTGTAACACTAATATCTGTGACACTATTATATTGTTCACATAAACAAACGAACGTCGTGTTGTTTGACTATATTTATGATGTTGTGCCATGCACAAGTGAGAGAAATCTTTATTATATGCAAGGTACAACACATGATAATAACAATATGATTAAAGGTTTCTTTTGACCGTAAGGTAAGAAGCTAATATTCTACTAGGACTTATTGCCCTATTTAGAACATATGTCAAGATATAAATTAAAGACTACTTCAAGTATAATGTTTATGTGTTCTTGGAATGTCACAAATAATGAAGTAATCTCGATTAACTTGAAATTACTATTAAAGCCAAGAGTAGGCATTTATAATTACTTTAGTTAAGTATGTTTATGTTTCTTGTAAAGTCATAAACATGAAGTCCTTTAATTGTTAAAAGACTCGGAACATAAAGTAAGTTCATGCAATAGGTTTTTTAAATACCATATATTCAATTTGAGTTGACACAATTGATAAGTATGTAACCCAAAGAGTATTAAGTTATTTAAGGAATTGTGGTATAGTCTCACAATCAAATGACTCATACAATACCACATATTTATGGTATGCCTTGAGTGTTAAATCAAATTCTTTTGAAATCATTTGATTTTGATAACTTAAATATTTTACCTCCAAATCTATCAAAGTTTAAAAATTGAGTATGTCTTGTATATACTTAATAAGATTCCAACCTAGAAGGTTAATAAGGCATCATCATGTCATGGAATGTGATGACTTACATTAATTCTTAAAATTAAAGTTCTGAATTTGTTAAAATTCTTATGAAGAATGATATTAACAAACTAAACTCATGAACTGTCAATGTATCTTGTAATATCCCAAAAGAGAACAAATTATTGTTACTCTACATGCTAAGTATTTATAGTATAGTCTTTACTTGCAAAAATCAAGTGGGAGCATTTTTAGATCTTGGAGAGATACAAATATAAAATACATTACCTTCTAAACACACTAGTGAATATCATACCGAGGCTGTACATGTAAATGTTAAAACTCATAATGATATAATTCTCGTTCATAGATCCGCAAGTATACCTCAAATACTTGATTGATATATGTTATATCAATTCGGAGGAATATGAGTCACAAGATCATGGCGAATCTGTTAACCATAAAGATGCATTGTTGAATCTTGAATTCGGTAAATGACTCAAACTATGAATGTTTAAGATGCTATCCACAAAGATAATCAATTTTGGAACTTGATTGATCTTAAACTAAACGGTTAGACTATGAAGTTAAAATGAGTTTCTTTAGAGAGTAGAAAACCCAAGTGGTTTGTTCTTTGTGTCAAACTCATAAGGACAATGTTGTACACATATTTAATGCACAGATTATGACAAGATTTTTATTAAATATTCTTTCTATACGCATTAATTATGTAAAGATGGTTTATTATCATACTAGTGTTCATATAGATGAAATATGGCAATGGAATCTCAAAACTATTCCTTGGATGATTACTATTGCGAGGACGGTGAGTAATCAAAGGAGTTTATGAATTCATATAATCTTTATGAAGTGTACAAACGGCAAGAATTCAAGTATTGATCATTGCTATCTAGGTGAGAAATCTTAAGTTTAATTGTTAAATAAATCACTTGCTTGATTTAAATTTAATTATAACTAAGATAACTCCTGAGTATTCCTAAAAGCTAGTGGGAGCATTATGTTTATTTTCTTAAATCGTGTATGTTGTATAACAGATGTGCAGTAATATTCCATCTAAGCTAGATGTTAATCCTAAGCTTGGAATGATCTTTACTTGAGAGATTTAGAAAATAAAACATACAACCTCGGAATATATGTTTATTGATATAAACATATGCGGTAAATAAATCTAACACAATATGATATACCATTTAGCAAGTATCAATGGATACATATCTCTTGATAAGATAGAACATGAATGAAATCTTAAGTCTGACTAAAGGATTCATTATGTATATCATATTGTGTAGAGGAATAGTTGTATCATGCATGAATGCAAGATGATTTATCAACATTGGTATATAATCGAAGGTTATTAGATAACTATTGAATTGAATATTTTAATGGAATATGTTTGGATTTGGGAATTCATTTCTAGATTACAGATTTGTCCCTAGTAATAAAAAATCTAAGGATATATATTGCAACAATTAATTGTGCAATTAGAATAAACCAATGAACTTGAAGTTCATGAGGTGTCAAACATTATTAATAGAGTATTCATTGTTTACGGATTTTAGATAAAAGCATGGTCTTGTTTGTATACACTGATGCTAATTTAAGTCAGATGACACTTAATACTAGTCATGGTAGGATTTCATCTTTGATGATGACCATGTGGACTAGTTTGCTCAACTGAGAGCGTAGTTGCATTATACATTAAAGAATAAGAATGTTTTACACTTTTGGAAGCTGTGAAAGATGATTATCTCCAATAGGTGTTTTGCTGATGTCACACACCTTATGGAATATAGTGTGTCAATATCAAGATATTTTTATTTACACGAACAAAAAATCATCATAGATATTCAAGAACTTCACCAATTGAATTCTTGAAATAAGTATTCTCAAAATTCCGAAAGATCAAAGCTAGTTGGATTTAATGAAATCTATGCCTTGTCAACAAGTACGATCGTCGTATCTTGAGGCATGATTCGTCAACTAGAATTATCATACATTTAATCTATTTAGTATTTGGAAAAAGGGATATTAGACAATTTTTATTTTATAATGAATTAAAGTACTTGGTATATTTGTTTTCATTTAAAATTAATTGTGTCTATTATTTGCATGTTTAAGTCCGTGAATAATTTTTATTATTCTAAATTTGTCAATTGTCGATCAACAATATGAGAATGTTGTTGAACTAAGACAAATTTAAGTGATTGGTAATATTATTGGAATATTGAAGGATGTGTCTGCCAAACTCATATGATATTCAGATGTTGAATATCGAACTTTCCTAACTACCAAGATTATCACTTTATGGATCAGCGTCATTAAGTTAATCTTGTAAGTGATTTTATTTACTAATCTTTAGACTTGAGATGCAAGTAGGTTTTGCATATGTGGATAATCCTTTTTGTTATAGTTTAAGTTATCCTGAATAAGATAGCAATTAAGGACTATTTTCAGAAGTGATTGTAAAGCATATGACTAACACGTGCATTTAATATAGAATTTGTTCCTTCAAATTGTTGAAGAATGATACCACTCGACCCCTCGTAGGATTAATCACATGTATGTGTGGCCGCACCCAAAAGCTCATCTAAGAATGTCTCGATGATTTTTGGTATCATGATTAATTACATACACAAGAAACAGAATTGTTAAATAATGGAATGACTTAGATCCATATCCATTTTTAAGACGACATCTGAAACAAAGAGATTGTAAATGCATAAATCATTTAACCGTGACTTTTCGAAACCACACTCAGGTATTATTAAGAGTGTTGACATGTTGCTAGACGCTTACCAATGTTATTATATTATTTGATACATGTCCAAGTGAGAGTTGTTGGAATATATACAAGTATAAATAATATATGTCCGGGAATTTACTCGAACCTATGGGGACGCACGCGTTAATACGTAAAACAATAATATTAATATATTAAGTGTAATATATTAATTAGTGATTTAGTAAACGAGCTTTAAATAATATGTTACTTAACGTAATAAATACTAGGGTGAAGTCTAAATATACACAACATACTTTTCTGGAAAGAACGAAATACGTAACATACTAAATATATTACTAGAATCGCTAAATAACTTTTAAATTTTGAACGATATACGTAATATGACCTGGTATTGATCGAAATTTGACATGTTTGACCGGTAACCATTTCCAAAAGTTACAGAAATGATCCCTGTGATTTGTGTTGGACTTTCACTGTTAGTCCCTTAAAAAATTCACATAATTTAAAAAAAAACTCGTTCTTAATTTTCAAATGCTGACATTTGCTTAATTTTTTTAACGCAACTTAATTTTTTTTTGTTCTTATTTTTTTTACGTTCTTAATTTTTTTATTACACTTTTTTTTTGGAAAATTTTCTAAATGTTGCGTTAAACTTTTTCACAACTAACACTCTCATGTGTAATAAAAAAGTGTAATAAAAATTTGTAATAAGTGTAATAAAAAAGGTGTAATATTTTTTTTATTACACTTATTACATTTTTTATTACACATGAGGGTGTTAGTTGTGAAAAAGTGTATCGCAAAATTTTTAAAAAATAAAATTATTAAGTGAAATAAAATTAAGTTCAACGTTTGAAAATTAAGAACGAAAAAAAATATTACACTTTTTTTAATTACAGTTATTACATTTTTTTATTACACTTAACGCAACATTGAAATTTTTCCAAAAACAATTAAGAATGAAAAAAATTAAGTTGCGTTAAAAAAATTAAGCAAATGTCAACATTTGAAAATTAACGACGAAAAAAAATTAAGGAAAAGTTTCGTTTAAAAATTAAATTAAAAAAAAATATTAAGTGAAAAAAAAAGTTAAAGGACTAACAGTGAAAGTCCAACACAAATCACAGGGACCATTTCTGTAACTTTTGGAAATGGTAACGGGTCAAACTAGTCAAATTTCGGTCAATACCAGGTCATATTACGTATATCGTTCAAATTTTGAAAGTTATTTAGCGATTCTAGTAATATATATAGAATGTTACGTATTTCGTTCTTTTTGGAAAAGTATGTTGCGTATATTTAGACTTCGCCCAAAATACTAATGGTCGTTAAACTTTAATATAAGGACTTAATAGTAAAAACGGAAAAAGGAAAGTCCGGGAAGTCCCTTCCCTTGCTAGGTCGGTCGTAGGAGGACTCCAAAAGGAAGCGGGATTGCTTGGCTTGCAAGCCAAGTAATTCACACCCTATATGAAGAGGTTTAGGGATTCATTATTGGTAATGCTTGAAAATTAAAATCCCTCTTCTCCTCTCTCTTGTAGTCGACCAGTTTTAAAAACCTACAAGGGGTTTTGTTTTGCTTAGTTTGATCGACCCAACGCACAAGGGGTGTTCGTTCGACTTGATTGTTCAAGAAGAAGGGTTTCGTTTACTAAACCACTACTAGTACTAACATACTTTATTGTTTGGTAAGAACGTATTGTGTGTGCTAGTCATAGAGAGGTCTTAATTTAGATCTTTGTGGTGTGTGTGTTTATTAGTTTTATACACACGCATATATTCAAGAATTAAGTTCGTTTGATTTTATTGCTAAAAGGTATGCTATTTTTGAACCTATGTTAATTACGTTATTCTATACGTGTTATTTGTCTTCCGTTACGTACTCATATTCATTAATGGTTAATAGATTATAAAATCCAACAGATTCAAGATGCTTAAACCGAATTACCTTTACAAAGAACATAGATAAAGTCCTAATGTAACCTTGAGTTTTTTGTTTCTCATATGAAGTATGCATAGTTTTTGCTAACTCGATCGATGTTCTTTATGTTTCAGATTCTTTTAAATTTTGTTTTCTACGAAATATCTAAGAAATTTAACGAAAATGTGAAATAGTCGGCAGAACCTATTATAAGATTATATTTCCAAAAATAGAATCGTTACCAATACGGAAGGATTCTCTTCAACGACCAAGCCACAAAACTTATCCATGGTACTCGTATAAATTTAGTCAATACTATTTATTCCACAAATGTAAAGTAGCCCTAAGAAAATCCAAAGATCGACGATACGATCTTCTTAGTGTCAAGATTCAAGATGCATGTTATAAGATGTACGTCTATAATCATAAGGTATTAAGGTTGCATCTATTTATTGTCCATGTAAAAAAAAATCGTAATAAAAAGCTACATATAAGAAAATGAACCCCAAGTGAACTAAACCTGAAATTTCAAACCTTATTAAAACATTAAGCTTTGCTATATCCTCCTACATTATATTCCTACATATCCTCGTACACACACAATAATATTATATATTTTTTCTCCACTTATTATCTCTCTGCATCTAAACCGTCAATTCTAACACTCGTCAGTATCTTGTGAATAGGAACAAAAGTAAAAGTTTATAGGAGGAGGAAATAACATTTCTCTTCGACATTACAGTACTATTCATTTTTCCCCATTAAAAATTAGTTAGATTTGTCATACATAACTTGTTTATATCAATAATTTGGATTTATATAAATTTATTCAACTGTTAGCATTGTCCAATGGTATATGCCGAAACAAAATAGCTTAAAATGTACATGCACTACTTGTCTACTTATGTAGATCGAATAAGTGAAACGTTGCATATGGCATCTTTTCTAGGAGCCTATAAATACTTGAAGTCGCATGTCGCACTTTTACCAACATAAGGAGGGAAAACAAAACATACACAGAGAACTATGTGGTTGGCCGTGGTGTTAGGAGTGGTGCCGCTAGTAGGTTGGCTGTTGTGGTGGTGGAATGATATGTGGTATGGACTTATGGCAAGATTTCGATCATCTGAACGTGGCATCAAACTGCTTCCTGGCCACATGGGTCTTCCTATTATTGGTGAAATGTTCACATTCCTTTGGTACTTCAAAGTCCTTCGCCGCCCTGATGATTATATAAACGCTAAGCGTCACAGGTAATTATATGTTGCTTTTAGTTTTAGTACTGTTATTCATGATACTGCCGTTATTTTATAATGTTTTTTTGTACTGTAATTTGGTCACTCATCATGCATTTGCTTATAGGTATGGAGATGGGATAGGAATGTATAAAACACACTTATTTGGCAAACCATCAGTAATTGTATTTTCACCACTGGCTACAAGATATGCATTTCGAGCTGAAGAAAGCTTTGTCCTAGCATGGCCAGGCGTTGAGATTGTTGGCAAGAGTTCATTAGTTGCGGTTCATGGAAAAACACATGTTAGGCTTAGAAGTTTTGTTTCTAGAAGTATTAACCAGCCTGATGCACTTTGCCAGATTGCTCGTCTTGTGCAACCAAGAATGGTCTCTGCCCTTAAATCTTGGACCGAACGTGGCAAAATTAATTCCTATGAAGAAATCAAGAAGGTTACATTTGAGAACATTGGCATGTATTTTGCTGGTTTTGAGCCTGGCCCAACTCTTGATATGCTTGGCAAATACTTTATAGGATTGCTTAGTGGGGTTAGATCTTACCCACTGAATATACCAGGATTTGCTTATCATCATGCTCTGCAGGTTTTATTCAAAAACATAAACTTTTGATCATATCATAACCTACTTCCTTGATAAATCTAAAGATGTGTGCATACTAACACTATGTAAAAACATTATTTTGATAGTGTCGGAAAAAAGCCATTGCAATTTTCAAGGAAGAGTTGGATAAAAGGAAGAACAGCATTGACGATGGAAGTACTTTACCTATGAAAGACCTTATGGATGGTTTGATGAAGTTAAAGGACGAAGAAGGGAGTAAATTAAGTGATGAAGAAGTCCTTGACAATATTATAAGTGTTCTTATTGCTGGCTATGAATCAACTACTCTTGCCACAATGTGGGCGGTTTATCATCTCGCTAAGTACCCTAAGGTTCTACAAAAGCTTCGGGTACGTCTACACCTGGTCCTAGTTGTTAATTCTTATTCTTGACTTCTTGTCTAGTTCTAATGTCAATAGTAATATATAATAGGACGAAAACGTGTCTCTCAAAAAAAGCAAGAATGAACAATTTGTTACAAGCGATGAGATCTTGAAGATGAAATACACCATGAATGTTGTAGATGAAACAATCAGAATGGCTAATATCGCTCCCATGGTCTTTCGAACAGCTACAAAAGATGTCAACTATCAAGGTGCGCGATGTTTTATTAGGCTTAATTGTTTCATGTTTTTCTTGCTAAAAAGTTTGATTATCATATAGGATATACTATACCGAAAGGATGGAATGTAATGATATGGATTAGATATCTACATACGGATCCTAAGAACTTCAATGATCCATTTTGTTTCAACCCTGATAGATGGGATGTAAGTCCCTAAATGATATTTTAATCCTTATCATAGAATCATTTTTTGTTTTCTTCATGCTAAGAACATTTGGCTATTTGTCTTAAGGTACCAATGGCGCCCGGAACATACCAAGTGTTCGGTGGCGGATCAAGGTTATGTGCAGGAAATATGCTCGCTCGTTTACAACTTGCTATCTTTCTTTATCATTTGTCCACTGGATACAAGTATGTAGTCATTTAAAGTTTGTATCATTTGTATATAGACAAAAATATTTCTAGGGAGTTTAAAATTTGTTATCAGTATTAATTGTTGGTTTTTTATAATGAACTTCAGGTGGGAATTGGTGAATCCGGATGCAGAATTGATGTATCTCTCACATCCTAAACCAGAAGATGGTGTTGAAATTAACATTGAAAACCTCTGAATTGTAATTTAGGATCTACAACTAGTTTAAGGGCGGACAACTCATTTCTCTTACAGTACTGCAAATCTCAATTTCCATTTCCTGCATAACTATCCGAATGCAAATGAAATCCTGTTCACTATAATCGTGATAAAATTTTATTAGTATTTACCTGTACATTTGTGTCACAATGTGTTAGTTTACATAGATGTTGCAATTTCTGGCAAGAGACTTGTTTATTGCCGAGCCTATAGAGCTGGAGCATTGGCCTGGACCTCCTGGAGAAGTTTGAGGATTTCTTCTCGTTGTACGTTGAGTGCTTGAATCTTGGAATCAATCTTTTCAAGTTTTGCCTTTAGTTTAGCCGGGTCTTTTTTATCTTCAGGATTCTTTTCCTTTTTCTCTTTTTTCTCCTTCTTGTCCTTCTTCTTCTTGTCTTTAACCTTCTCCTTGCCCTTTTCTCCTTGTCCAGTCTCATTGCTTACATGTTCTGTAACGTCGTTTTCCTCTTGGTCTCCCATTTCTTAACTTGCTACAATGAATATTGCGTACCAGATCGTGCCTACAAACAAAATAATGTTAAATTAACATTAAAGGAAACCTAAAATGAAGTATACTCAGAGAATATCAAAAGTTCATACTCAAAAGTCCAACAGATTTAGATGTATTTGATCAAAATGTGACCTTAGCTTTTAAATCAATAGCTGTTTTGACTATTTTTGGATTGATAAAATCTATGGCCTTAAAAAGGTGAAAACCCCACAAATGGTGCATGACCAACTATAGGACTTCTGGCCTACAATGATCTTTTAATGTTGGGGACAAGCACCATATACACATTATACATTTCACAAAATTTGTTTCGGAAAAAGAACAATGAGCAATAATATATACTACTCCCTCCGTCCCAAAATTATTGTCTCCCGACAAAAAGACACACAGTTTAAGAAAAATGCATTTATGACTGCTTTATCTTTCTTACTTTTTCACAGAAAGACAGTTTTACCCTTAGCTAATTAATTAAAGTATTCTTTAAAGTTTGTAATAATAATTTAAAACAATGGTAATATAGTAAACTTGATCAAAATTCATATCTATTTTTAGTAGTGGATAATTAATTTAGGACATCCCAAAAAGAAAACGTGGACAATAAAAATGAAACGAAAGAAGTACATATTTTGTTTTCTTAAATAGTTGAAGTATAAAAGGCTTTTCATGTTGGACTCAAATTGCTTTTGTGTTGGACTTAAGATTGGGCTGAAGGCAACTTCTACTTTGGGCTGAGAGCAACTTTCATAAAATGCCTAAAACGAAAGAAAAAAAGAAAAAGCTAACAACGTCCTTGGGATAAGATATAGGGGTGTTGATCGGTTCGGTTATCACGTTGTTCGTTTCGTTTGGTTCGGTTCGGTTAGTTCAATTAATATTTTTTTTGTCAACCCGAAAATCGAACTGAACCAAACTAGAATTCAACCGAACCGAATCAAAAATCAAATTTGCATTTGGTTCGATTTTCGGGTTTAATCCGAATAAATTGAATTACACCATTTATTTATAAAATAATAATAATTACATAGATATTTAGCAAAAAAAATATTATTTCAAGTATAAAAAATGTTTTTTTATATTAGGATAATGGTCTTTTTATATATATAAATATATAAAAAACAGAGTCGTCTCGTGGAATTCGGTGGCCCTGTGCCATGACAATTCGGAGGCCCTACTATATATCAAAAGTACGACAATGCTACCTTATATTGCGATACATCAAAACAATAATTAGTACTAGAATGCTACCTTATATTACAAAGTACATAATACTTAAACATAACAATTAATATTACATACTTTGTGTCAGATCATAAATAGTAAATAATTAATTTAATGAATAATTAGTTAAACACTTAACAATTAAACCTATAATATAAAAGATTAAAAAATCATACTCTAACAAGAAAAAAAGTCTTAACAAAAAATCAAAATAATAAGTTTGAAAACTTACCGAATCGATTAATGGCAAAACTTAAAACTGATATATAAAAACTAAATGTATATTGACCAGCAGTACGCACCCTCTAAAAACTGCTTGATATGTTTTTAATATTACACGTTTTGCATATATATGTTATATTGAAATTTGGGCTTATCTCTTATTGGACCTTTAACAATGAATAGTCAAAAGCAGTTACAAATTTACATAGTTAATAGTTTACACAATCTCTTATAGAATAATAATAATAAACGTAGCAATAAATTCCTAATTTGGAGGCCCTGTTTTATTGGTGGCCCTGTGCCTAGGCACGTGTCGCACCTGTTAAGAGCCGGCTATGATAAAAAAACATATATATTTATATGAATTCGGTTTTCGATTCAGATCGTCAAACTCATATCCAACCCGAAAACCGAATTTGTAGTTTGGTTCGGTTCGGTTATGGCAAATTCGGTTCGGTTATTAATTCGGTTAAGTTTTGGTTTTCGATTTTTTTGATTTTTTTCTCACCTCTAATAAGATATAAATAAAAACTAAAATGAGCAGAAAAACTAAAATTTATAGTTGTTTTTTCTCATCTAGAGGAATATTCCAATAATCAATATTGCATTGTTATTGAATGGTTTTATTTTCTACAATGACTTTGACTAAATTTATCATTTTGCCACTGACCTACAGATCGTCATTACAAAAGAAATATACCATTTTTGAATCTAAAGTTCATATATACACCCTGGACGGATATCCGTCTTATTGTTAGAACGTCAGTTCTGATTAACGTTGTTTCTTTAACAGAATCAGGAGCTAAGATAAAATGCACCATATATTCAAATTTTAGTAGCATCAACAAGCATAGTTGCTCGCGCGTTGCTGCGGGGCGGTGTTTCTTTTATCATAGATGTCGGTGTTTTTTTAAGCATGATTGCCCGCGCGTTGATGCGGGGCGTTAATTTTTTTTTTTTTGCAGCTTTATTTTTCCGGTCTCATGTTTAATAGTTTTTTTTATATGGGCTTATGTGCTGGGCGTCATATCGTGGGTATTTTTTGATCTGAATAAATCTATATTTTTTTTTCCTATTTTGTGTTGAGCAATTTTTTTATATTTTTTATTTTGTGCGGGTTTATTTTTTCGGTCTCATGTTTAATAGTTTTTTTTATATGGGCTTATGTGTTGGGAGGGCGTAATGTCGTGAGTATTTTTTTATCTGAATAAATCTATATTTTTTTTTCCAATTTTGTGCTGAGCAATTTTTTTTAGCGGGTTTATTTTTTCGGTCTCATGTTTAATAGTTTTTTTTATATGAGCTTATGTGTTGGGCCTCATGGCGCGAATAATTTTTGATCTGAATAAATCAGTAATTTTGTGTAAAAAATTTCTATTTTGTGCCAAGCAAATTTTTTTTTTTTAAGTTGCCTACTTAAAAATAAAAGTCAAATGGGCTGATTACTGTAGCTACTGTAGCAAGCATGGTATACATATATAATTAACATTGCGTCTAATCAAAAAATATCAATTTGTCTAACGCAAATCTTTATATGAAAACTCATCACGTGAGTTTCTATTTTAAATTGGTTTACTAAACAAAAAGAACTATACACACTACTAAAATAATTAAACAACCAACCTTTAAAACTTACTTTTCATAATTCGGCAAACCACTTTGTCCCCTATTGTATACACAAAAGTAAACAAACCTATGGCCATTTCATATAGCTTTTTTAAAAGTAAATCATTTCCTTGGTCAAAATTGAATACTGGTTTTGTTGAAATTGAATACTGGTTTTGTTGAAATTGGTATATATTGTTCTATTAATAGGTCTTATAATGTTCTCTATACATCCACAAGTGATTATTAGACTCTTAAATTATTTTTCATTTTGAAGAAAGGATTGATTATAGGTACCCCTAAACTAAAAGTGATACCTTTTCTGATTTTTCTATTTTTAGAATTTTGTTTTATTATAAAATTACAAAACATAAAATACAGAACATAAAATGTAAAATTATAAAAAAAAAACCCTAACTCTCTAATGGCGGCTTCCCTTAGCGATTTTTTCAGCAAACCTTAATCGAACCTCCCTTTTCTGATTATAATCTTGATAACGTTTGGTGTTATTGCATCTATGTTCTAACATTAATCTTATTAAGTTTTATGGTCTGATTTGTTAGGTTTATTGATTTTTTCTTTTTAAATCGCAATTTAGGGTTTCGTCCGATTGAATTTTTCTCTTTAATTAGCGTTGCTTATAATGGATGTCGGGTGATATGTTTGGTGTTACAATTCGTGTCTTAGTACTCTACTAGGGCATATCTCGTTCAAGGATTAGACGTTGTTCCTTTGTTTTTATGTTTTTCTTGTTATCGCAATTTTAGGGTTTTTTAGGGTTTCGTCTTGATTCGTTTGTATGGATACGAGTAAGGTTGGTTCTGGAAGCTTAAATTTGGATGGAAAGGGGACAACTGGAAGGGTTACTCTTGATGGTAGTCCAATGATGAGCAACTCTTCTCATTTGATTTCTCCTTCTACTACTATTAACATGCCCTGAGGAATGTATAGTATTGATGTTGTTGCCACTTTTGAAGTGCCATTAACAACTGTTGGTGACTTGCACAAGTTAATCAATGATATTGAAGCTGGTAAACATGATGAGTTATTATCCGATATGACTAATGATGATCATATGGAAACCATAGATGCAATAGGTACTATATGTAAATCAATTCAGGCTGATAATAATAATGCTGATGTGATCTCTTGTAAGGTTTCACATGTAGATGATTCAATTAATCTTATTGTTGATGAATCCACAAAACCTAGTGACCCTATCGTTCAGTCTGTGGACATCAATACCAAGTCAACATTATATGCTGGAGCTGCGGGTGCAAGTGCAAAGGATCAACCAAAAGTTAATTCCAACTTTCGTACCTTGGTGGCTGATCCCGTATTTGATGGTGTTAACATCTCTATTCCTCGTAAAGTTGTCAAAAAGGTTAGTACTCGCTTTGAACATACTCTATATGGCTACTTTATTGGAAAGAGAATGGCGTTTTCGGTTGTTGAATACTATGCTAGGAACAACTGGGCGAAACATGGGCTGAAAAGAATTATGATGAATTCTAAAGGTTTCTTTTTCTTTAAATTTGATTCTCGGGCTGGCTTAGAGGCTGTTCTGGAGGGTGGTCCTTGGTTGATTCGTAAATCTTCGATCATTCTCAAGAAATGATCGATGGATACTAGATTGATTAAAGAAGAATTGACTCGCATTCTGATATAGGTTAAATTGCATGATGTTCCTATTCAAGTTTTTAAAGAGGATGGTATTAGTCTAATTGCTACGTTCATTGGCAAACCTGTTATGCTTGATTCACACACAAGCTCCATGTGTAATGAATCGTAGGGTAGGAGTAGTTTTGCCCGGTGCCTAATTGAGGTAAATTCAGAGGCTGATCTTGTGGATGTTGTTACTATTGGTATTCCATCTCTATTTAGGGATGGTTTCACCAAAGAAACCATCCGTGTTGAGTATGAATGGAGGGCACCCAGATGTGATATATGTAAGATTTTTGGTCATGTTCATGACCATTGCCCTAAAAAGGCGGTGAGTCCTCCTATTGTTACTGCTTCTAATGTTGTTACTCCTACTGTTGAGAAGACTAATGATGATTTTCAAACGGTGGGTATAAAGAAGAAGAGGAAAGGTAAGTTCAAGTCTACTAATGGCGGTCAGTTTGTTGGTCCTTCGGTTAAACAAAATGTTAGATATGAGCCAAAGGTGACAACAAGTGCACCAAAGAAGGGAGTTACTAATGTGGGTAACATATCTCAATCAACATCTATGTTGAAGACAACTGGTTATTCTTCCAAGAAAGATAATCTCTCCATGTCTAATTCTTTTTCTGCCTTAAATGATGATGAAGAAGATGATGAAGAAGAAGTTCAAAATGTGTATGATGAATCGGTTAACTTACTTCAAAACACAAAAGCTTATGGAAGTTCATCTTTCACGGCTACTGCTGGTTAGCTTGTTTAGTTGAATCATGTGTTCTAGTTGCGACTAGTTGTCTCTAGAGTTGTAAGAGTTTATGACACGTCATAAGCTCTAGTTTTAGCTGTTTAGCTTGAGGTTAATGTGGTACTTCAGTCACATTCTATTTATACTTAACTTTTTCGGTTTTAATATACTTTACCGGGGCAACCCTTTTGTTAGCCTCAATTTATTGAGTCGAACAAGGAAGCTCGGTCACTCTACGATGGAGCTTCGGTCTTTAATTAGTTAATGTTGTAACAGGATAATATCGGGAATCGGGCTCGATAGATAATCTAATATTGTATATGTTTTGGGTTTAATCCCAAGCAAAACCCGAGCCTGGGTCCTAGTTAAATATCCCGCGCGTCACATTAAATGTGTAGGGGTATAGGTATATATATATTTAGATATTTTCTAAATATCTAAATATATATAGATATTTTTCTTATTTAGAAAATCTATTTTCATAATATCTAAATTTTCTTTTCATCTCAACTCTCTCTCTTCTCTCTCTCTACACGATTCTCTCTCTCTCTCTTTTCTTAGTTTCTTGTTTCGTGGTTCGGGTTATGAAGTGAAGTGTATATCCGGGTTCCTACAATTGGTATCAATCGCCTCGGGTGGATTTCGTGGTTTTTTTTGTTGTGATAAGCTTATACGGATCGGCAGTTTCGTTGGGTTATTTGTGGCACTCGGTAAGCATTTTTATTTCGTGGCTCATTTTGGGTGTTGCAAAACGTTGGCATCGAACGAGTGAAAAAAAAAGAGCGGAAATTTTCGTGAAGAACGATCGAACGAGCGAAAAACGTCACGATCGAACGAGTGAAAAGCTCAAGGATCGAACGAGCGGAAAACCTCAACGATCGAACGAGCGGAAAACCTCAACGATCGAACGAGCGGAAAACCTCAACGATCGAACGAGCGATCGAACGAGCGATCGAACGAGCGATCGAACGAGCGATCGAACGAGCGATCGAACGAGCGATCGAACGTGCTTTCTAATAATCATGATTTGTGTGTTCTTCGATTATAGCAATATTGGTGAATGCTCTCGTGCAAAATCTAAATCTGCTAAGAAACAAAGAAAGAGAAAAGTTTGGAAACCAACAGGAAAGATGTTTACCACTATTGGTTATATGAGAGACCTACTGGTCGGACCTTCCAATATCGTAGAAATTGCTGTATCTGTCTGCGTGTTCGTCGGTGCCGTTTTTTTTTTTTCAAGCATGTACGACGTTTGTTTATGTGTTTTGGTGGGTATTGATTGTGAGCTGTGTGGTTACTAGCCGGACCGTTTGTTAGTGTGTGTGCCCTTTAACTAGGATTACCACTACTGAAGCGCCCCTTAGGAAACCAGTTGTTCTAGATAATGAAACATCTTAAACCTGTTGTACATTGGTTATTCAAGGAAACTGGAACTCTAAACAATTGTTCCTGTTTGCAAATCTAAGGTTCTTCAATCTGTATCTGCTTAACAAAAGGAACCCAGTAAATCTTGGGGATCCATAATTTCTGATGTTCTATCTTCCTCTCTTAATGAATGCAGGTCAGTCCTAATTCGTCCTCTGGTATTTTGGGACTCCGGCTGTGCTTCCAAGATTTGATCCGGAGATCGCTCTCAGCTCCCATTTCGTCAACAAATTTTTTGGGTACAGTCAAATTCGGATATGATCATGTGGCAAAGATTTTGGGATATGGTGATTATCAGATTGGGAATGTTACGATATCAAGGGTTTACTATGTGGAAGGACTTGGACACAACTTTTTCTCCGTTAGGCAATTTTGTGATTCGAACCTTGAGGTTGCTTTTCGTCAACACACCTGCTTCATTCGTAATTTAGAAGGTGTTGATTTATTGACTGTATCTCGAGGAAACAATCTGTATACTTTGTCTCTTGGATACATGTTGGTGGCCTCCCATATGTCTCTTGTCAAAGGCCTCAAAGACTAAGTCCTGGCTATGGCATCGATATTTGTCTCATCTAAACTTTAGTACAATCAACCATTTAGCTAGACATGGTCTTGTTCGAGGTATCCCTAAGCTTAAATTTGAAAAGGACCATCTGTGTTCTGCACGCACAATGGGTAAGAGCAAGAAGAAACCCCACAAACCTAAATCTGAAGACACCAATCAAGAAAAATTCTATCTGTTACACATGGATCTTTGTAGACCAATGCGTGTCGCAAGTGTTAATGGAAAGAAGTACATCCTCGTCATTTCGATGTTTTACTCATCGATTTTCACATGGGTTAAGTTCTTAAGGTCCAAAGATGAAGCTCCAGATTTCATAATCAAGTTTCTTAAGATGATCCAACTGCGGCTGAAAGTACCTGTTCGACGCATCAGAACAGATAATGGAACTGAATTTGTTAATCAAACGTTGCGTGAATATTATGAGAAGGTTGGTATCTCTCACAAAACATCTGTAGCTCGCTCTCCACAGCAAAATGGTTCGTTGGAAAGACGGATCGTACGCTTATTGAAGCCTGTCGCACAATGTTGATTTAGCAAAACTCCGTTTTATTATGGGCTGAAGCAGTGGCTACCGCATGTTACACCCAAAATCGTTCCATCATACGCCTTCGTCACGGCAAAACACCATATGAGCTTTTACATGACAAACTTCCTGACTTATCTTTCTTCCATGTATTTGGTGCACTCTGCTATCCAACGAATGATAGTGAGAATTTGGGCAAGTTACAACCAAAGGCTGATATTGGTATTTTTATTGGTTATGCACCCATGAAGAAAGCATTTCATATATTTTCAAAATGAGTACCAAGTCGAATCTTTTAAGGTCAATTCATGTAGATTTTGATTGAGATGACTGCGTTGCTTACTTTATTTTACATAGAGTCAAGGACCCACTTCATGAAATGACTCCTGCAACAATTAGTTCGAGGAATCGTGACCAAACCCAATCTTTCTAACCACCGTTTATACACCTTCGAGAATGACTGGGGATATTTTTGTTTCAACCGTTCGTTCGATGGAATTACTCAGATCCCCCACCTAGTGTTGATACCCCAATAGCCCCTAATTTTGTTGCGTCCAATTGATAAAAGTAGCAGCTTCAGAACTAGCTTCTGTTGTATCAACCGGTTCACCTTCTCAGACTATCAGTTGGTACAAGATGCACATCACCAAGTAACTCTCTAACAACATTGATAACCCAAAAATCCTCACATCATTCTAACGATGTTGAAGAAGACAATCATGATATTGAAGTTACACATATAGGTAATGATCCGTACTTTGGTATTCCAATTCCAGAAGTTCTTTCTGATCAATCTTCATCGTCGGATTCTAGTTTACTAATGTGCTCCCTGTATCACCAAATTTTTTGAACACAATAACAATTGGTACTAAGGATCTTCACTTGATAATATATCGGGTAAACTCGCTAGACCATTTTCCACCAAGGCTGCATTTACATGAGCATGCTCTTTTCTATTAATTACGATGCTTTCATTAATGTGTGGAACCCAAGACGTATAAGGATGCTTTGACTCAATCCTGTCGGATTGAAGCAATGCAAGAAGAACTCAATGAGTTCGAACGACTTGAAGTATGGGAGGTCGTACCCCAACCAGATAAAGTTATGGTTATTACTTTGAAGTGGATCTACAAAGTGAAACTCGACTTACTGGGAGGTATACTAAAGAAAAAAGTTCGGTTAGTTGCTTGTGGTTTCGTCAAGAGAGGCGGGGGGGAATTGATTTTGAAGAGTATTTTGCTTCGGTTGCATATGATTAGAGGTATAAGGATTTTTATGGCGTTTTGTGCTCATATGAACATGGTCGTCTACCAAATGGATGTGAAGACTGCGTTTCTAAATGGTAATCTGCGGGAAGAAGTTTATGTTAGCCAGCCGGATGGGTTTGTGGATAAAGATAAACCAAATCACATGTACAAGCTTAAAAAGGCTCTTTATGGGTTGTTTTGATAACAAGCTCCACGCGCGTGGTATGACATGTTGTCTTCGTTCCTGATATCCCAAGACTTATCCAAAGGTTCAGTGGATCCCACATTGTTCATACGCAGAGACGGTAAGGAACTACTTTTGGTACAAATATATGTCGATGATATCATCTTTGCTGCATCTACACCTGAACTTTGTGACCTATTTTCTAAAATCACGTGTTCAAAATTTAAGATGTCATATGGAGGGCAAAATATCATCTTCATAGGATTACAGATTTCTCAAAGTCCCAGAGGCATCTTGATTAACCAGTCATAATATCGCCCTTGAATCCTTAAAGGAATTACGTTTTTGACTCTTGTGACCAGTGGATACTCCCATGGTGGATATATCCGAACTGGAGAGGTAAAGAAGCGAAAGTTAGTTGATCCGTCAACTATCGTAGGTATGATAGGCACCCTCCTTTATCTCACAGCCAGTGACCTGACTATATTTTGCTATATGTTGTAGTTGCCGTATCGGCTCGGCCTACCAAAAAAAGCACTTTAAATGCAGTTAAAAAGGATCTTTTCGTATTAAAAGGAAACCTTTTAATCGGGGACTATGGTTATCTAAAGGATTCTTAATTGCTCTAAACAACATTTGCAAGATGCGGATCATGTGGTTGTTCATGATTCAAGAACGTAGCACATCAGGTAGTATGCAGTTTCTGGGAGATAGTCTTGTTAGTTGGTCATCAAAAGGCAGGAAATAGCGCTGCGATATCCAGTATGGATGCTGATATATTGCTTTGTTGGCTGTTGTGCTCAAATCCTTTGGATGAGGATCACAGCTTACCGACTTGGCTTTGCGTTTCAACAAATATTCCAAGGTTAATAACAAAAGCACTATGCTTATTCTGCAACAACGTTCAAATTCCAGAATCCAAAGCATATAGATTCAGATTTCAATGTTATCAAGGAGCATGTGAGAATGGGTGTGATCGAACTTTACTTTGTCAATCGGAGTGATCTACTGGTCGGACATCTTCACTAAGCTCTTGGCCGAGAAAGAATTGTATTATGTTAAATAAGTGGAATGAAGAGTTTTACACCGGAGACTCTGAAACAATTGGCAGATGAAGTTGATGAATAGCGTGGTCGGGTACATATTCCACTTAAATTATAATATTAAATAAAATCCTAAATAAATCCTGTTTCATATGTATATATAAAACCTTAAAACATAAAAACATAAAAAGATTTATTCATTTTTAGAAAACTTTTACAAAACAAAATATAAAATCTATAAAACCAAAGAAAATGAGAAGTTTTACTCCTGAGACTCTGAAAGAACTGGCAGATGAAGCTGAAGAATAGTGGTGGTACCTATTATTATATCATTTGTATAATATGTATATATATAAAATCACAACAACACAAAAAGATTTTTCATTTTTTATAAAATTTTATAAAAACAAAATTCAAAATTCAAAAAGTCAGAAAAATATAAAAATATGGATCTCTAGCATGTCTTCTGAAAATTGATAACATTTACGGTCTTAGAAATGTTATTTAATAATGATACGAGGCTGTAAATGAAGTTCGAGCATAAGTTCCAAATGTTTTCAAAACATGCCAAAAATGGCTTGCTATTATTTTCGATAGCAACCCGGTCATCATCTTAAAGGCAAGTATTTCAAAAAAGAAAACTTGACCTCTCAACGGGAATTTATTCTCGGGCATGGTCTACTTAATGACCATGCAAAGGCTTGTGATTACTTTGCATCACAACCCGTGCTTCCTATATACAAATTAATGTACGTGTCAGTGCATTTCTTTGTCAAAATAAGAGAATTTATTGGTAAAAAATTATCTTCATAACGAATCAGTGTTTTCAGTAATCACAAAAAGATTTTCAAAGACAATTTGACTACTCAAACAATGACAACAGCTCTTTTAATAGAAAACGGGTCATCATTTAAGAGGGAGAATGTGTCGTCCAATAATCTTTTAAACGGTCTTTCAAAATAAGTCATGGAATAAACGGATAAAGTTTTGGATAACGACGGATAACAATTTCAAGGGGAGTTAATTTATATTAACTACCAGAGCTTTAGATGTCATTTGTTTAACTCTTTATGGACTTATTTGCAATTTGAGACTTAGTGAATTCAGGCCTTAAAATACATTCGATCAATATTGCCAACACCTCATAGTTTGTAAAAGACTTAGGGATGCTTGGAAATAATTTCATAGTTTTAAAAGCCTTGAAGTTGATTCTCATGGAATAGATTTAAGCTTATTAATTCTTCAAACACGATCTCGCGTATAAGTGCGTATACGGTTTTGCTGATTCCGAGGTATCGAAAACAACAAGGGGGAAGGAGTA
Organism: Tanacetum coccineum; assembly: GCA_026074375.1. Taxonomy (NCBI): domain Eukaryota; kingdom Viridiplantae; phylum Streptophyta; class Magnoliopsida; order Asterales; family Asteraceae; genus Tanacetum; species Tanacetum coccineum. The sequence continues at coordinate 30,375 of BQNB010073362.1, forward strand.
GATGTATACTTGATATTGTTTTTGGCCTTCTTTTGAGGTTAGCTTCTTTTGTCTTTTGAGGTTAGCTTCTTTTGATTTTAGGCCTTTTTTAAATCTTTTGGGTGCACCATTTTAATCACATGGTGGAAGAGACATCTCGTCATTAGTCAGTATGCATCATTTGAGTCCCCAAGGGGAAGTGTTAGGAGTATAATTATTTAAAAAGTGAGAAGAATTCTGTCTTATTCAATTAATGTTTTACCCGACCGGTCAATCTCTAAGCTTATTCTTAAAAGAAGTAGATATATTAATAGAAGAGGTACACATAGGTATGATGATTCCTTTAGATTGTCAGTATCCTGTAGGATGAAATGTCTACTTTCAAGACTTAGTTGACTTTGGAGTTATCATTTCTACTATTGAGAGGGAATAATTGTGACATCCGAGACTTAGTTGACTTTGGTGTTTCAATTTATATCATCACTATCCTGAAGAGAGAAATGCGCTCATCCGGGACTTAATTGACTTTAGTGTTGCGGTATCAAATTCTTAAAAGGGTTAATTATGTGCTTCGGATATCTAGGCTTTATACATTAAGACTGATTGATGCGGCTTGTAAGAAAGTTTTGAATCAACTCAAGATAGGATTGTTGATTTAGGGGGAAGCTAAGACAACTTCTTAAGAGAGTCTACGGGGAAGACCTACGGCTGCTACAAAGAACCTTATGATTCTATCATACGATGTTCTCATCATTCAGGTCAAACCTCGTACATATTAATCTTGTGAAAATATAAATGTGAAGTGTGGACTTAATGGTGATATTAAGGAGTACTCGAGTACAAAATTTTCAAGAATTTCTCAGTAAATTCAAAAAATATCAAATTATTATACTCAGCACTGTCTTATATACCCTCAAATGTTGAGGGGGAGCATTAAAATGTTCCTGTTAGATATTTTGTAACATTTTGTCCCCGAACGTTTAATCATTTGATATCCAAAATATCAAGGGATTAACATTTTGGATAAGGGGAGAAAATGTGATTAAACTGCATCTAATTTGTATTGAAATGTGATTGTATAAAATGGACTCAATGCACTCCACACTTCTGTTACTACTATGATCACGATGCACATGTTAAGGGGGAGCTTTTAGTGATGATGAAAAACTCTCAAAGTGTAAATCTTTTGATATTTATATCAAACACTTTGATTAAACTTTTCAATGATTTTGGCTTTGATTGTGATGGAATACCCAAAAGACCAACCATGTACTTAAATTTATGGAGTTATAAGGTGGTTAGGCATAAGTATTCAAATCCCATGATCCAACCAGAACCGGAGGGATCTACCCAGGGATATCTACTAGATAGTGTAGAAGTCCTTAGGTATGATACAAAAGGAGAGAAAGTGAGAATCGGGAAAAGTGTCGACTGAAATGAAGCTAGTACTAGAACAAACCCAACAAGGTACTAGTTATGAAGTCTCGATAAGCGCTGAAGGGGTTGAAGAATTAAAAAGAATTGTAAGGATAAAGGGTGAAAAGAGAGAATCCCTCCATACACTTAGGCAGAAATCGGGTCAATACATAAACTTTCAGAAACACTAAAGTGTTGTCTGACATTGAAGATTGTCATGGACCTAGTGACGCTAAGCACAACCCTCCCTAGCTACTCAAGGTCTCTCAACAGACTCTTGTTTCATTTCTCATAGAGATTACACGCATTTCTATCAACTTTCTCACTCCGAGTTGGTTGATATTGAAAAGGTGGCAGTCTGCTCCAGCCTCCGA
>BQNB010073363.1:0-32143 GCA_026074375.1 Tanacetum coccineum
TAAGTGAAAACATTAAGTAACAATTAAGCACTATGAAAAGTAAGTTTTTATTGATTAAACAAACGGATTACAAGCTAATGAAAAGAGAATTACACTGATTTTGAAAACACAATAAGCTAAATGACTTTAAAGAGAAAATTACATTTAAAAAGCTAAATTAAATTCTACACTAAAGCTAGACTAGATATCCTTTGTGAGTGAGAGAGGTCTTGTATTTATAGGCCTGAGAGAAGCTTCTAGTCTTCAACACACGCTCCTGCTTGCTCTGATCTTGACCTTTCAATCATTGCCAATCATTGGATCTCTTGTCTTAGCCGTTAGATCAAAGATGTGATCACACGGATTGCCAACGTGGTAATCCTTGTGCCAAAGGACTTTTGCTTCTTTTGGCTTGTTTTTAGTGTAAATTCCCACTCCTAGATGTGTTTCTTTTGAGTCCCGCGTGTCATTCTTTTGTCAGAGCTGTCCAATCAATATCAAAGGGTGACGTTTTTGATGCTGACATGGTACTTGGTACTTGGAATCTTCGTTGCCATGCTGGACGAGTGAAGGGATTGGGTTAATTACACTTAATTGGGGTAATTTATGAGGATGGTGAATTGGGGGAGACGGGTAAACAGTAAAACTGTTTTTCCCGCCCCCCTTTTCTATTTGTTTTGCGTTTGACCCGGGGTAAAGGGGTGTTTGACTTGGGCTTGGGTTTTTTATGAAAGAGTTGGGCCGGGTGAAAGGTTAATGGTTTTAAGTTAGATAGATAACGACCGTTAGCTATTTAATAAAAATGACTAACGGTGTTAGTGATTTAGGGCTTTTTGTGAAATTGGTTTTAACATTAAGGATATTTTGGGTATTTAAAGGATTTTTGTCTTTTGTGGGTTGACCATTGTTGACTATGGGTTGACTTTGTTGACTTGGTTTTTTTGACTTCTCACGGTCTTTCCGTTCTCGTGCTCGGTTTTGTCGTTTTGGCTTTGATTTTTGTCCTTTTCTTGGATATCCGTTACCTGCATAACACAAATGCAAAACATACAAATACAATGTATTTTTGGTACGTTTTTAGTTATTTAAGTCCGGTTTTAGTGGTCAAAGGTATGTGTAATTAAACACATACCAGCGGACGTGGGTTGGCTAAGGGGAGTTTGCTCGTTAGTGCTCATGATGAATATTTTAGATAACGCGGTTGTATTCGTGGTCCTACGGATGGCGCCAACTTGTTAATACAAAATGTGTGGTAGGGAATGAGATGGATCAGGAACGCTTACTGGGTCGGGCTAAGCTGTTGATGGATTGGATCTTGTACTAGAGCAAGTAAAGGATGTGATTTCCAGCATAAATGAAAGAAAACCGTTAGCTTTACCGTGGGACGGACCCCATGATTAGACTCCGACGTGAGAGTAAGTATTTATGTTGTCAGAGAATATATGTGTGTTAAAAACTAAGGTTGCCTCCAGAATTATGTACATTCTGGCTGTGTCAGAAAGTCTCTATTTATAGGGGAGTTAGTACTCAGGGTTTGTAGTATTTCGCTTGTATTGTTAGTGGGTCGAAGTGGACCCACGTTGTTCGCGCACGGCGCGCCCTAGCTAGCACAGCATACGACACCAGCGCCGGTATCCCCTATTCCATGGATGCTAGTTAGACATATGGGCCTGGCTTGCGTCGAAGTCGCCTGTGCACTTATATCGGCGTCCGTTCGTATATCGGGCGTCGTGCTGTGTGGTCGTTCGGGCTTTTTTTCCTGGCCGCTATCATGCCCCCCGCCTATTCGTTTTTCATTTGATTGGGTTGGGGTACACAAATGTACTCTAGTGCAACCCCAGGCTCTACTAATAGGCCTGGCTGTTCCGCCATATTACGTCATTCAGTTTGCGCTTGCTTTATAAATATATTGTCGATTATCCCTTTCTGTACTTGCCATGATCTATGACTGTATCTCACTGTTCACTCCGACCACTGACCCCCCCCACGCATCTCCTCCTTCCTCGCACTGGCAGTCTAGCTCTCTCTCCTTGGAGACCTAGATATTAGCACACCGCCCTTCTCGCTAGACCTTCGTTTGGCGCCGGCGACGGCAGGTAAATTCGCTGGACTATGTCCCCTGTACGGGGGTGGTTGGGCGGGCGTAGCGGGCAGTCCCGACCCCCCCCACACCACGACAGGGCCGCCCCAGAGCACCGGGCGTGGGTTGGTCGTGCCTGGCCGTCCCCGGGCCGGCCCGTTACAGAGGACAGCGCGGGCTCCGCGGTCGGGGTGCAGGGGCGCCGAGCGTGCGTGCGGTTGCTCTAGGACCCTGATCGTGGTGTGTGTTCTCCCCCCCCCACCCCCCCACGCTTGCCACCCTCAGCTCCCCCCACGGTTGGACCCGACCACCACCCCTCTCTTGTCCGCGATAGATGGTTACACCCGCTTAGCCGTCACCGCTCACCCCCTGATGTGGCACTTGGTGGAGTGCGGTTCGTACCGGGTTGTTGTTTTTTTTCTTTAATCGCTAATCCCTGGTCCCTTTTCTCCTGCATCCTTTCCGCCACTCCTGCGGTTTTGGTGTGCCGTTCTCCGTGGCGTGCCGCCGTGGGGAAATGGCCCGTAACGTCCAACGTCTGCCAGTGAGCATGTGCCTTCCCCCCCCCCCCCCCACGGTTGTGCCTCGGCGTCGCTGAATCTGCTCGCCCGGGACTCTGGGGACTCCCCTCTTTCTCACCATCTTGTGCAGCCTCTGTACGCCCCCAGTCTGGTGACTTGCAGTCGCGGTCATCTGCTCCTCTGACCGGCTGTTGAAGGTTAATTGACGCGCGCCGTGCTTGCGCCCCGATCTCGTCATGCAGTCGTGGGGTGGTCGTTTGGCTTTGGTTCGGGGGCGGGGGGCGACTTCCGCGCTCGTGTATGCTATGGGGTGTTTTCGCGGGTGGTTGGGTTTTTTTATGACCTTTCAGCACAGACGGTGGGTGTGTTGGACATCTGGGGGGGGAAATTGGGGCGTTTGGTTCTCCACTTGTTTCTGTCTTGTTTTCGCGTTCGAGGTTTTACTTTCTGCCGCTCAGTCCGTTTTCCTTCTTATGTGTGTTTATTTGGTGTTTTTTACCTCTCCCTGTTTCTTTGGGTTTGTTTTTCCTGGTTTTGTGGTTCTTCCCCCCGCCTTCGCCCCCTGCCCCTCCCGAGGATAGCGGCCTGTGCGTCTTCCTTATATCTGATGAGGGCCTTACTAATCCTCATCACCATCTCCACCCTCACTGACCCCTGTGGGAGCCGGGGTGTGTGCTGTAATTTTACTTTTGGTTTTTGTGTTAATGTTTTTTAGATTATGAGGAAAGAAGAGTACTTTTGTGAAAATAAGAAATAGTAGTAAAATCAAAAAAGGGTGATATTAATTTATTGCTTTTATATCTACAGAGGTAATTTTATTATAAGAAGGATTAACCCTGAGTCGAAGGTGTAGGCCCGGGGCCCCGCACTGGGGCCTCACAGTTAAAGCAATGTGGGATATGAATGTTGTAATGGTGAATTGAATGTAGACTCTCAACAAGACCCCTACAGTATCCCCTACTATTTTGTTAATTAAAAAAGTTTTGAAACTTTAGAAAAACATTTGCATAAGTTCTGTTACCCCCCTATAAAATACTATGAACCCTTAAAATCGTAATGTATTCTGACATCCTTCCAAAATACTTATATGAGTAGCGTATCGATAAGATAAATAAAGTGGAAATCACAGATTCTTTAAACCTGATATTATATCTTCTTACTATATTTACTCGTTTGTCTTCATAGTTATTGAGTGTAGAAGTCTACTGTTTATAATTTTTTATAAATCATATAGTAGTGTTATTTTTATGTTGATAGTATGTATGTATGATATAAGACACATGTAACTCATAACTATAGGAATGTTAAGTGTTCCTATGATCTCTTTCGTTTATTAGAGACTAAAGTAGATAGACTAATTGAATTTAGAAATGTAAAAAGATTCCCACATAATTATGAAATCATAAATATAGCCACCCATAAGCTAATATATTCTATATACACTTAAGATCATTTTACATATACTCATAATACATGAAAAATAAAGTTATAGCGAAATTTTTATCAAAATGTTGCGGTCTATAAAAAACAGCTCGTACTTGCTGGTATACGTTTAAAGTGGATCGCACTGGGTGGCCACGGCTACTCACCTTCTGACGTATTTTAGAGTTCGTAAGATATGTTGATTCCGATTCCGCTAGATTTGCGCTTAAGTAAGGTTGTCTGGTTTTGAGACACCCGTAGATAAATAATTGAAAGACTTGCAGAATACAGCCGTATTTTATGTGGGATTATCCCTATAAGGCAGGACTCCTGACGCTAGATTACCCTCGCTCTGTTTATACGGTCGGCCAAGATCATTGGATCTAGTGTCTGTGTTGTGCATAGGGGCCGGTCCTTATGTTTGTAATGGTAATGAGGTGGTTACTCTGGTGTACTACGCTGTCCCTTGCAGTAGGAGGTCCGGATTTCCTTGATTAGAGGTCGCGGTTCCGCGCCGGGGTTTCTTGGAGTCCTTTGCTTACACTTGGTAACCACATATTCTTGTGGATGGAACTAACTTCGTCTGGGGGGGGATTACGGAGACTGGCGCTTCGCGTGTAAGGTGGGCGGGTTTTGAGCCGTGCCTGGGGTTGGTGGTGTTCCCCCTTTTGTGTTGGGGCGTGAGGGCGCGTACTGTTCGGCGGGCGGGTGGGGGCCTTCCGGTGCGGTTGGTGGTAGGGCAGTGTGGGTGTCGGCTTTATGCGCAGGGTGGGTGGTATGTGATGATAGTTGGTGTATGGACTGCTATTGATATTGTGCTCCCTCACAGATGTCCGCGCCCTTCCCTTGGCCGCTTTCCCCCCAAGGATCCAACCCTCGCCCCCACCCAGGCCCGTCCCGCGTCGGAGCTGCGGTAGAGGAGGGTACGCCACCCCAACACACAGTCCCCCCCCCCCCCGCGAACGCCGGCTCCTCTCTAGATAGCCCCTACCCTGGGTAGAGACAATCCTCCCCACCATGGGGACCATGGTGTGTGGCAGGGACTTAAGACCCTTCCCCTCCCCTGGCCTCCCGCCTGCATCGCTGGCCAAGCGGCCCCCCCTCCGGCCACGGAAGAGGATGGTCCTCCGTTGATCCCCTGGCCACGGGACCGTCCCCTAGCTCGCCTTTCCCCCTTAGGCCTCTTCCTGCGCCACGAGCTCACACGCCTTGACTCGCCGCTCGCACTTATCGCTCCCCCCCGCTGCTCAGCCCGCCTCTCCTGTCCCTCATCCCCCCCGCCCCCTGACCGCCCTGCTATCCCGCGCTTAACGCCCCGGGTCTCTCGGCACCTCCCAACCACCCCACGGAGGCCCCCGCCGCCCCCCCTCCATCCCGGCCCCCCGGCGCTCCACCGCGCAGCCATCCTTCCCCCCTCTCCCCAAATTCCCCCCCCAGCGCACATTATGATGTCCACACTCTTCCCTCATATAAATTACATTCTGTATTGTACAACGGTTTCGATTCGTGTGAATCACTGATAACATGAAAATGAAATACCAGAAACTCCAATATGTGTATAATACGGGGTCTCTTCTCGGATGGGCTTGTCGTTTTGTATGTTTCAGTTTATTCTGTTATTGTTTTTTCATCCGGCTTTCGAGATCATATGGATATACTTGATTTGTCGTTTCTTCGGCATTTTTTAACACCCACAATGATCTCTAGTATATATATAGTAAATCACAATTCTTAATTCGTTGCTGTATTTATCAGTTTCTAGTGGGGATCTTGTTAAAAAAAGCTGTTATCTCGACATTTTATATGTGGAAAAACTAAGTTTTCCAACATTATTTTGGGTTTTTGAAAGATCATTTTAGTTCTATTCATCATTTTGAGGTTTGGGTTTTTCATGAGGACGCTCAGCTCTTAAGAACACACTCTATCATAAGTCGTTTTACAATCTAGTATAAATATTATATATTCAGTCTATTTTTCTATTGAGAAAAATAAAGAAAATCTTTTTATTTTATTAAATTAAATATTCCCAATCACATCAATTGAAGTTCTTATAATTTAATTATTTATGACAGTTGAGGTTAGACGCAAAAACAATATTAGGGCCAACTTGCTTTACTGCCGAATGCTTTTTATCGTTTTTAAAAAGGTCAGACCCCTGACGTATCGATTTATTTTATTTCTAAAAAAATGTTCAGGTCGTTTAACAAAGCCACTGTTTGTGCTTTTCATTGTTTCTCTGGGGACCGTTAATGTTTTTCGTTTGTCCTTTATTTCACACCCTCGTTACCAACAACTCTGGTCAATCACTCTACTTTACATATGCTATACTCATCCCACACTCGATCATCATCGACCTAGGGCCTCAGTAGTCCGTTTTTTTGTACGATCTTGTAGTGGTCTCAACCCGTGAGATCGCTACTCTTAATGTTATGTCCAATTTCCTGTTTTGTACTGTTCATACATCAGTACACTATTTTCTCGGCAATTATAGAATGAAGGGAAGATAACCCATCAGGTTTATCGACCCTTAACACCCCTACACGTTTGCAAACGTGTGTAACCACACCTTATACGTGCTCTTCCCCACCAGAATACCTCCTCATGAAACCCCTCTACGAATCGTGGCGCCTCTATTTTTGGCTATCTTGGAAATCATCTGTGCATTAGCCTCCTTACTTTCATAAAGGTCAACTTTAAAGCCATAAAGTCTCTCATGGAGTGAGATTGGAGAAGGTCATGCATACATCAATGCATAGGGTTTCGGATCATCGAGGTCTGGAATTTCTAGCGAGGAATATGATGAATAGTAAATATCAGGCCTTAACCTGAGACCACGTATGTTTCATGAGACCATTCTGATTCTTAAGGTATCGTGAATGTTGTGAATCACTCGTCTAATGGTCAAGAAAAAGGGTTTATTGGGTGTTATCGAAGATGTTCGCGATTTTAATCGTCAATTCACAGGTAAATGAATTAATTCTTAGATTCTTATATTTCTAGTAATGTAAAAATTTTATTAGATACGGGTTTACTCTGACTTATCGTTAATCTCTTTACGCTCTTCGAGTAATATGAACTGTCTTTTAGTTCATCTTGTCTTAAGTGTTTATCGCGTAATATTCGACATTCCATCATTTTACTCACGAAGATTTTAATTCTTTTTTTGTCTAATCTCAACTTTGGTCTTTTTCTGTCTAGTCGAACCATTGCTAATAAAAATGCTCTTTGAGCTTTAATAACCTTATGCTTTTCCTTATACTTTTACCTTTATTAATACTTACACTTTATATACACAAATAATTTTCGCAAATAAAAAGAAAATAATAAATATTATTAAAACTTCACATCCTAAATCCCATTTTAGCGCTTCCCTACCTCCTTAAAACCCACAAAACACACTTCTCTTAATTTTTGCGTCTACTGTTCCATGCATTTTTCATATTGCTTGCATGCATCGTATCCTTTTTAATAACACTCCAACTCCTTACCTTTATCTCACATAAGTAAAAAAAAACACATAGATGTTAATAACTTGCTCTCCCTCCTCTCCTTTGTTGCTGTGTTGAACCACTCGCCCACAATACACAATCATCATCAAATTTTTCCATATAACTTATTCACTATCAACTATTTTCCATTGCAAGGGTATTGACCGATGATTGATTGATCTTTTTAACCCGGTTTTTACTTTTGGTTTCTTGGTAAAGTACAGGGTTAAGGGTTTTGGGTTCTATTAGTGATTATTAACAAGATTTTGGGATTTATGACAAGCTTTTGCGTTTTGCCTATTTGGGGTTGCTATTTGGTTCGATCAAACTAAGAATAACAAAAAGGGTGACCATAAAATATTTTTATCTTGTATGATTCCTAGTGATTATATTACAGTATTTTTGAATGTCCTTTTCTTATACTTGTTTATGGTCCTTTACTGTCATGTAATTTAGTTTATTTTGGTACTCTTGTAATCCTGTGTTCTTTTTTACTGCTCCCTTTTTTCTGGTTTTTTTCTCCTCTCTCTAGTTTGATAGTGTGTTTCTTAGTGTTGAGTTATTGCTTGTATAAATTGTTGATAAATTACGTTAGTTGATGGGGATAGGTTGATTTTTTTGTGAAGCTTGTGAAGTTTTGGTGGAGTTTTAATTGAAATTATGATGGCGCGGAATCGAAAGTTTATTTTTTGTAGATGATTTACTCTATCGGTGGATTATAGGGTGTCAGTTAAAAATATTTTTCCATTAACGTTTTAATGCATTTAAAAGTATGGTAGGGTGTTGTTTGTCTCGTCTCGTTTTGATATATAGCATTGTTCCGTGCTATTAAAAACGATAGTTTTTATAAGTGATCTAAGTTTTGAGTTGTTTAATATAATTTTTCTGCACTATTGTTTATAAGAGTGCATATGCTGCGCACACTGTATATAGGTCGTTCTTTTAGGACGCCTATTCGGACCCGTTTTGGCTTTCGGTCTATACACATGAAAAGTTGTATTTACGAACCTAATTCTTTTCTAGTTGGCATTTATATCCTTAAGCGCGTGTTTTTTGGCTTAAAGTTGCAGAATAATGGTATTTGGTTCTCAAATTTCCAGTTTGCGTTTTTATATAATATGTAATGGATTCAGCATTGTTTTTTTGTCAACTTAGTTAATCTGGATACGTTTTCCAAATGAGGTTTCTAGACTTTTCTGGTTTCCGAACCAGGCTTCCTCGGGCCTCATATAAAACATAAAATTGTTCAAATTAGCGTTTTTTAGCACATGACTCGAGAGGATTTAGGTCTGATTTATCTATAACTTTATGATGGAAGTTTTGATTTTCGGGATATTATTCTATTAAACTTAGATATGTTGGCTAATTAATGAGTTGTATAAATATGATTTAGTGAACCCAACGATGACATGGCCACACACTTTTACTTTAATTTCGAAATATATTTTGATTCTTCAAATATATATTCATAGATATTAGACTCCTATAATGTAGTATATATGATCAGTGTGTAGATGGTAGAATAACCTTGAATTATAGTGAGTTAACCTAGTTGATATTATTTTATAAACATTTGACGTGATGAAACCCAAATAAGAATTAAAATAAATATGACTAATCTTAAACAACATCACTGGTAACTTTTAAACATGACGTGATGACCCAATATATTAAAATAAATATGACTATCTTAAACAAATCACTGGTAACTGATATGTATTAACATGAAGATGCGTAACAAACCCACCATATGTGCAATACAGTAAAGACGAAATACTATAATATTATTAGGAGTATATCTAGATATAAATAAGAATTATCACGTCAAATAACATGGAATAATATTCAAAACCATTTGCCTTTGATACATATGGGTAATTAAAAATATATATAATATATTATGGAAATCAATTTTGAGAAGAATTTTTATTTACACAATACATAAAAATATAACTACATATATGCGAAATCAATTTTTTATACCACAGTCACCACGATTCATTCAGTAAACCCTTAATTTTTGTCTCACAAAAGAACTCATCCCTCTTCTTCAGCGACAATCACGAACCCGAATGCTAATATGCTAAATAACCATCTTGCTCTTGTCTTTTCTGCTAGATCTTTAAGCATTTGATATCTCTTGAAGTCGAAGAATCTAAAGATATGAAGTCTAGTTATTTAGTCACTTTTGTAAGTAAATCTATTGTATATTGATTAGTTTTTTTCGTATAAATTTATGTGTTCTTCTACTTCTTATCAGAACTTTAGTCCCAACTCTTACTTTCAGGATGCTAAACTTACGAATACTTTTACCTTTATTGATGACATAGCGACCAAAATCAGTGCTACTCCAATCAAAGGGAAAGAGGACAGGTAGAAAAGTTCACCGAAATATTTATTACCATATTTTTTTTTGTTCTTGAACCTGATTTTTCGAAGATCCTTTATCATTTGTATATTTGCAATTCTCTAATCCATGTTTGTATTACCATGGTTGAAGATTCAGATCTCCGATCATCTTTTTATTACCATGTTTCTATACCATATTGTATTGCCATGTTCATTGTATATATCAGTTTTGAATTATGTCTTACATTATTTTTGCAGCTAATCATATGGATTCAGAAGGCCTTCCAATGTTTTATTAGATGGATGAGGTATGTAGTCTGTAACATTCATTATGAGGTATGGCTATGCACATGTAACAGGTTTTTGACCATTTTTATACAATATTTATTGCCATGTTCATTGTATAGATCATTTTAATTATTCTCACATTATTTTTCACTAATGCATATGAATCAAAAGCCTCCAATTTTGATAATGGATTGGATATATATTAACATTCATTCATTCGTGTCAATCACTGAGTATATATGTATTCTGTAACATTATGTTAACAACGACTATATCATCGTCTGATAATTTTTGAGATTAGCACATTGATTTTTGTTTTTTAATGCACATGTAACAGGTTGCATGTTAATCTTCATGTATGGCTAATCTTTCGAATATAATTTGTTGTTTGGTCACTGTATTTGGTTGTTTTGTTTTACATGTACTTTTTTTCTCAAAACTATAATAACATTCATTATGAGGTATGGCTATGCACATGTAACAGGTTGCATGTTAATCTTCTGACAATATCTACGAGGTATGACTAATCTTTCGAATATAATTTGTTGTTTAGTCATTGTATTTGGTTGTTTCGTTCTACATGAACTCTTTTTTTCTCAAAACCTTAATAACATTCATTATGAGGTATGGCTAATCTTTCGAATAGTCTGATAATTATTTAGATTAGCACATTAATTTTGTTTTCAATGCACATGTAAAAAGTTTGCATGTGTAATACTTGATAATAGCTATGATTAATGACTAAATGTTGAATATTATATGTTGCTTTGTCATTATATTTGGTTGCTTTGTTATACAAGTACTCTTTTTTCTCAAACCCCTAATAACATTCATTCATTCCGAATAAGATAGCTCAGGTATAACAGTTATCAATTGATTAATACAATTTTTTTACGTCACAATTAATTAAGAGTATTGTTTAATCTACATTCATTCATTCGTTCTACATGTTGAACTTATTAAATCTACGAAGGTTGGCTTAGCCAGCAGACAATGATGGGCAACAAAAGGGTATGATATAATACAACATTTTTTACCTTAGTTATATATTTTAATCTATATTTTTCTTAATACAATAGGTGAACCTGTTTTGATGGTACGGGTTTTGTCTGTTCTCATTAAAGCCGGTGCTTCCCGAGAGCACTCCCAAACACCCTCCATTAGCAAGTGATCTTAACTGATATAAGTTTATGCTTATTCAATTTATTTTAGGATTAAACAATTTCTTTAATGCGTTCCTTTTTCTGTTGACTAACTAGAATTATATAAAAAATGATTATATGTTTACACAAACACGACAACCATTAGAACTAAACGACAAACATCGTCTCAAAAAAAGGTTTTATGAACCGAACCCGCCCGTTAGGCGGGTTAAATCAAGTTTATTATATGTTTTTTTGTGTTTTCTCTCTCTAAAGTGTTTGATAGTGAGAGAAATCCTAGTTTATTATACTTGTAATCTTTCTTATTTTTTTTATTGTAAAGAACACTTTGGCTAAATCTTTTAGCCTGATTATAATAAAAACAGTGAGCCAAAAGAAAGTTGACTGGGTTCACTTATAAATCATGTTGTGATTTTAAGGCTTTGGTTAAACAATTTTACAAATAACTTTTAAAAGCCCATAATACTTCTTTAAATCTTTATTTGACCCCTAATTTTTTCCACAAATTTATATATTTATTATAATACAATTACAATTACAATTAGACACAATTTTAAGTCTTAGAGTAATTCTTTTACCTAGAGTTCTTAGAGCTCTAGGTATGGTAAGCCATGACTTTAAGTTTTTCTGGAAAACACCACTTGATGGCGCGAGAACCACACCCTTCTAGCATTTTCGAGTTGTAAGCCGTCACCACCAGCTGAGATGGTGCCACTTGACGGCGACAGAACCACATCATGCGTCTCGTTATGGGTTTTTTCTTACGTTTTCGAGTTCTTTTTTTGGTGTTATGAAGGGAGGGATGTTTTTGGTGTTATGGGATATGCTATGGGGTTTTTCCCACAGCTTAAGCATGACGGCTCAACTATACCTAGTGCTCCAAGGATGATGCATTATAAGTAGTTGCAACTCACTAAATTCAAACTCGCAACATCTTGTCACATCTCTCAAACCCTTACCATAACACGACCACCACGAACCCGTTTTACCTCTACTTCTAATTACTCACATCACCAAAACTTTCAAATGTCACAAACTAACTAAGAATCTATTCTGAGTCATTTGAGAAGTAAACAAAAAAGTCAAAGATCAAGCTGCTTTTGGCGAGAAAAGAACAGTTAGACACTTAGACTTGTGTTTGTATAAAAACCCATTAGTTATCATTTGGAAGTAGCTAATCATTTTACAACTTCTTTGTAACAACTTTCTCTTAATTCACAAATCAATAACAAATCCTTGTTTCACAATCTATCTTCAAAACTCTGTTTCTTGTGTTCTTGAGTTTTCTAGGTATTTTGTTATATCATTACTTCACTCTACTGATTAGGGTTTGGTTTTGATCATATCAAATGGTATCAGAGCCTTCCTTCCTTCTTGCCGGCTCAGTTATCATTTCCGATTATTTTCGGCGGTGGTTTCCGGTGAGTTCTTGGCTACCATTTCAACATCAACACACCAAGTTCATCATTAACAACCACAATGAATTCAACAATGGAAGAAGATTTGAAGAAATTGATCGCGAAAACAGTTAGATCATCAATTCAATCTTTCATGGCAGATTTTAACAAAAGGTTAGACGATTTTACAACTAATCAAGATATCATAAATAGTAAGATCCAAACATCAAATGAAAACACGATATAAAATGATCAATATACGCAATTTTCGAGTTGCGATTTATATTTTGTGGATGAACTGGGATCATTGAGGGTAATTGATGGTGACCGCGAAGCAATATCAGGAAAATAAATAGAAAAAATGAAAGAAAAATTAATGATAAAATTCATGTACATGAGGTGTTCGATGAAATGCTGAAAATTAAAAAACCTAGACAAGAGGGTTCGGTTAAAGAAAATATTATGATTTGTTTAATTCATTAGTTGATGGAATGACTTTAGACGATTTAATTCCTGTTAGTCTCTTCATTTGGGGTTGAAACCGGAAGTTGAAAAGGGAGTTAGATTGTTTAAACTGAAAACTCTCTCGGAAGCATATTGTTTAGCTAATTTGCAGGAAACAAATAATAGTTTCAGGATGAATCAGTCATTATTATTTTCTTCAAAGTTCGATCATTCAAAAAGATTAGTAGCAAATGGCATTGGAGAGATTGTTCTTGGTAAAGATAAAGAAGCTTGTAGAGAATGTGATAAAAATGTTCCAATCGAGTGTTTTGAAGGTTTTAACGGTCAATGGGCTGAAGTAACTGTTGGTGGTTATGATACTCAACTAGTAGATGTTGGAGGTGTCAAGGAGAATAGTGTCAAGGAGAGTGGAAATGAGTGTGTGGCCACGTTGTGTAATGTTGGTGTTATGAGGAAGGAAATGGATAATAATTGTGGGTGTCTGAATGTGACTAAGCGGGTGAATCGGGTTAAGAAGATGGATTTGCGACATTATGGGAAGGTTAACCTATTGTGTTGTTCATCAGAAGAAACTGTGATTGGTGATAAGGTGATAGGATTTGATGATAAAGACAATGGTCTGGTGATTTCTAATGAGTTGATCCAAGAAGATGGTGGAAGTAAGGAGTTAGAATCAAATAACAACTATGTGAGGTTGAGGTCTAATCCACTTTTGATATCTCCTGAAATGTTTAAAGAATCAAGCATCATGTTTGTTGAGAACATACCATTTAAGGATCAGAGGTACTTCTTGGATGATGAGAAGCTTAAGTGTTTGGGTTGGTCTGAAAGAACCACATGGCAAGAGGGCTTAAATGAGACTATAGAATGGTACACCAACAATCTGGATTGGTGGGTTGATGTCTCTGGTGCACTCCTTCGTCAGCTACGACTGTTGATGATGCTTGGTGAAGTTGGGAAAGTCATTGACGTCCCTAAAAATGTTGTTGGTTTACTTGGGAAATTATGTGAGAAACAAGGGATTCAGTACAAGTATGAAAAGAAAACAGTGGGTGGAGCTGGTGTTTCACCATTTCCTACATTTTGTGTGAAGGGTTTAGAAGGTAATGGGGGAATTTTTGAGGGTGAAATCAAGACCTTAACAAACATCACCTAACTCAAATTCTAACAGCTTGAGGACTAATTTTGATTTAGAGGTTGCTAAATTGAATGAAGTTAGTTTCGATTATCTAGAGTTTGACATAGGGAAGTGGCCTACAAGAAAGAAAATAAAAGGTACAAAATGCAAAGTTAAAGTTGGAAATGGGAAATTTGACATTATGGGAAATGGGCCAAAGAGTAAAATAGGGGAAGAATGAGTTATGTGTCGAGACAAATCTATCAACATACAAAAAGAATAGGTCACCTTTCTCTTTTGTATCATGTTATAATGATGGTTTACTTGTTGTGAATCTTCAAAGTATCTTGGTCTGAAGGATGCAGAAAAGGAAAGAAGGGTTTCTGAAAAAAGGGCATCAGAGTTAGTGTTATTAGTTGGATTAGTGGACAAGTGGGTTTGCAGAAGATTAAACGTGGGATGGGTTGAAGACATTAAGGAAGGTTTTTAGCTTGTTCATTTGAGACGCTATCGAGCATGTTTACTTAGTTCAGCCGCTTGTTCATTGGAAACTGAGATTTTAAGTACACAAAAGGGTGTTTGGCTTAAAGTTTCAATTAACATTAGGAGTTTACTAGGAAAGTTGGTCAGCAAGGATGGCATCATGAAACATTCTCCTCAGTTGGTTAGTGATCTTGATGACAAGATCAATTTAAGGGGAATGAATTGTTTTGAGTCATTTGAGAAGTCAACATAAAAGTCAAAGATCAAGCTAACGGCTTTTGGCGGGAAAAGAACAGTTAGACACTTAGACTTGTGTTTGTATAAAAACCCATTAGTTGTCATTTGGAAGTAGCTAATCATTTTACAACTTCTTTGTAACAACTTTCTCTCAATTTAAAAATCAATAACAAATCCTTGTTTCACAATCTATCTTCAAAACTCTATTTCTTGTGTTCATGAGTTTTCTGGATATTTCGTTATATCATTACTTCACTCTACTGATTAGGGTCTGGTTTTGATCATATCAAATGCAATTGATACGAACCTATCCCATACTAGGCTCATAACGGTTCATAAGTCAAAGTGTAGAACTCACTAAAAAAGCTAGCTTGTTTGAGGAGGGGACACCTAGACTTTATAAACCATCAACCAATCCCATACTTGGCCGATGCGGGATCATAACAATACCCCACCCTTTAAAGAACCAACGTCCTCGTTGGTCATGGCTATGTTGTTCACGGTTGGCACCCCTCTTTGGGTCCAAGCCACCACTCCATAGGCCACCACTCCGAGCTCGTTGATCATGGCTATGTTGGTCACTGCTGGGATCCCTCTTTGAGTCCAAGCCACCACTCCATAGGCCACCACTCCGAGTTTTGAAACCTCGAAAGGTAGGGCTGGCTCTGATACCAATTGATACGAACCTATCCTATACTAGGCTCGTATCGGTTCATAAGTCCAAGTGTAGAACTCACTCAAAAAGCTAGCTTGTTTGAGGAGGGGACACCTAGACTTTATAAACCATCAACCAATCTCATACTTGGCCGATGTGGGATCATAACAGAATCTTAGATCTTAAAGACAATTAGGGGTGTGCATTGTTTGGGTAATAACCGAATAAACCAAATCCGAACCGAACCAATTTTCCACAACCGAACCGAATCAAACTAAAGAATCGGTTTTTGGTTTAGATATGGTTTTGGCAATCTGAACCGAAAACCGAATTATATAAATATATATATTCTTTATATTTTTATATATATATAAAGACTATTAAATTTTTATCTTAATATAAATAAAAACTTTTTATCCTGATTTTTTTTTCTAAAAATCTATATAATTAAATTTTAATAAAATATAATTATTGTAATTCGGGTTATTCGGGTCAACTCGAAAACCGAACCGAATTTAAATTCGATTTTTTATTCGGTTCGGTTCAATTCGATTTTACCAAAAAAAAATTTAACCTAACCGAACAGAACAACCCGATAACCGAACTGATGAACACCCCCGAATACAATAAAGATTACAGCATGGGCTTTTAAGCCGAACATATTCAAAACAAGCCCAAACCATTTGGGCCACAAGTCCTTCTTATATAAACCTACTTATATCTTGTGTTAAACCCTAGCTTGCATCTCATCTTCATTTTTTGCCGCCACATACCAATCTGCAAAATGGTAAACAAAATGTTAATATGATATGGGTATTTGTGTTTTTATTTAGTATATGTGATGTTAATATAGTTTTATTATCTTGTAGCCGTTCAAGAGGTACGTTGAGATTGGAAGAGTTGGTTTGGTTAACTATGGTCCAGATTATGGAAAGCTTGTTGTCATTGTTGATGTTATTGATCAAAACAGGGTATGCTTTTTTCTATTTTTTTGGTTTTGATATTGCAAGTGTTTGATGTGTTTTTGTGTAATGTGTTTTTGTTTATATAGGGTTTAAGATTGTTGGTTAAGGTCGACTTAATTTAATGTTGGTAAATGTTTTTAGGGATTGTATGGGTAGAAGTCAAGCTTATGTACTCCCAAAAAGCCCTTTCAGCAAACTTTATGCTTATAATTTCCCAATTTGTCTTGATAAGTTTCTGAGATATCCGTACACAGTCTTTTCCTTTCCTTGGGGCCTATCAATTTATTAAACACAAAAAAGCTAGTATCATACTTTTAACCTAAGCCACTTATTAGAAGAGGGTAAGCTTAAGTGAAGAGTAGAATAGGTTAGTTGGTTTTGAAAAAGCTAAAATGTTTATGGGGTGAGTTTGCGTATGGCTGTTTCAAAGGCTTGTGAGATTTTTTATGAATGTATACGCTAGAAGCTTATATCAAAAGGTGTTTTTTGAGAATGCATGATCTTAGCCAAGCGGTCTCTTTTGATTTACTGATTTGCTCGTTATCTGCTAATCATTGTTTCATTCAAACTTTAGTTAGGGTATCTTGCATTATTAGTTTTGTGTACGTTTACAATTATTGATCTTCTCGCGACTGGTAGTTGTTAATTCATTTAGACTTTATGTTTTGCATTTTTGTTGTTTGATTAGGAAAAAACACACTAATATTTCAACAATGCTTGATACTAGTTGGGTGGATGGGTTTATTGATTTATGTGTTAAGATATTATAACTTATAGCATTATAGCATATGCTAAGACTTTTTGATATGATGTGTCTTAAGTTAAACATCAACAATACCCATTCCTGCCAGAGTGAGATGTGTCGTAAGTTAAGATGTGTTTTCTTGAATGTTAATGGATTGTATTTGTATAATGTGTTATGGTAAACATGGGAAATGGTAGTTGTTTGAGATTAACTATTTCTAAATAATTAGTATGTAATTTGTTTTTATGGAGTATTTGGGCAAATATTATACATTCCCAAATAATCCTTCGAGACAACTTATTTTTTCTTAGTTTACATTATCCACAAGCAAGACTGATGATCCATAAATTATGAGTCGGCTCTATCACTTTCAATTAGTTTTCAACTCTTTCATAGCAACAAGTTATTATTTACTTTAAATAAGCTTATTTAGACCTTACCAGAGTGGAAATTGATTTTTGGGGGTTTTCTTATTTGAAGACTTTTTTAAGTTTGTTTTGTATTAAAAAGAAACTGAAAAGCTCGCTCATTACTGGCGGCAGAGTTCACTTATATGAAAGGCGGTATTTATGGCTTTTACCCTAAAAAATAAATAAACCCTTTTTTTTTGTATTTTTGGCAAAAAAAAAAAATAAACCACACCCTCACCCAACTCACTAAAAATTCTTTTTTTTATAAAAATTTTTAAACTTTTTATAAAAAAAAAAAATTTATACTTCGAAATAAAAAAAATTTAAATTTTTTTTTATACTTCGAAATTTTTTTATAAAATTTTATAAACTTCGAAAAATTTTATACTTCTAAATAAAAAAATGTATACTTCTTTTTTTTATACTTCGAAATAAAAAAAAATTTCGAAGTATAAATTTTTTTTCGAAATAAAAATAAATTTTCGAAGTATAAATTTTTTATTTCGAAGTATAAAATTTTATTTTATAAAAATTTTTAAAAAAATTTTCGAAGTATTTATACTTCGAAAAAAATATACTTCGAAGTATAAAACTTATATAAATTTTTTCGAAGTAGAAATATTTTTTTCGAATATTTTTTTAAAATATTCTTTTCGAATATTTTTTTTAAAATTGGTAGAGCATAATGAGTTAAACAGGCCGGTACATGGAGTATTTATGGCTTTTACCCAAAAAAGTCAAAGGATAAACGTGTTTGACTACAAGTTACCGGTTAAACATAAAAAAGGTACAAGTAGCAAGTAAAATTGCTGACGTGGCATACGGTTAAATGACTTATTTAAGAATTAGTAGAGTATAATGAGTTATAGTTGTAAGTACGTAGAGTATTTATGGCTTTTACCCCAAGTTCTTTAGCTTAAGCATACTCAAAGGGGTTTATTGCAGAAAATTTGGGTTGGCTATTGTGATAGGCTTTGTAAGTTATTGTGTTTTGAAAACCTAAGGAGCCATTGACGGTGTATGGTTAACGCTTATTATTGGTACCCAATGCGCTTTTCATAATCTATAAGCATACCCAAGTTCTTTAGCTTAAGCATACTCAAAGGGGTTTATTGCAGAAAATTTGGGTTAGCTATTGTGACAGGCTTTGTAAGTTATTGTGTTTTGAAAACCTAAGGAGCCATTGACGGTGTATGGTTAACGCTTATTATTGGTACCCAATGCGCTTTTTAGGATGATTAGAATACTGCAGTTATTAGGCATAGGCTTGCACAAATTTTCTCCATGTTAACGTTCAGTGGTTTTAGTCCTTATTTCATTACAACTATGAGGCTCATTGACTTTAGTGAGCTCAGTTGGGACATGTTACATTTAATATTTTTCATGAGTTCATAATTGTTAATTCCCAAGGGTAGGGGTATGATCTTTCTACATCCACCTCCTCCATAGCATGCCCTGGCGGGATTGGGTATTGTTGTTTTTGTTGTTATAATTGTTAATTCGAAGGAATAAGATTGAAATTACTTGGATACTATATGTGTCGAAAGATGCCTTTCAGGGGGCCTTTGTTTAGATTGCTAAGCATCATTTATCTATTTTTGTTAAACACAGATTCATGGACACAAGTGAGGTACCTTCTGAGTAGAAAAGAGTGTAGACCCAAAGATCTTTCTTCTTTTGGTAGAATGCAAAGTTCTAGTTTACGACTTTTAAATTACAGATCTTTTAGATATCAGCCAGCTTGTTGATTTGTGTTTTTTTAACTTTATAATTGCCTATAATTGCCAGTTATTTATCCTTATTTTGATCGACAGGCTCTTGTTGATTCCCCTGACATGGTAAGGAGCCAATTGAACTTCAAGAGGCTAACACTCACCGACATCAAGATTGACATCAAAAGAGTTCCAAATAAGAAGACTCTTATTGCTGCTTTGGAAGCTGCCGGTAGGTATCAAGCTAGTTGATTTTACCATCTGTTTGTGAATGTCTTGTATACTAAATTTGTATTATGTTCAGATGTTAAGAACAAATGGGAGAACAGTTCATGGGGAAGAAAGCTTATTGTTCAGAAGAAGAGGGCATCACTTAATGATTTTGATAGGTTCAAGATTATGTTGGCCAAGATCAAGGTCAGTACAACTTACACTTGTTTAGTGGATCGTTATGATAATTGAAATGATTTGTTTTGTTTTGCAACTGTCACGGTTTGTTCTCACGGTTTGTTCTGTAATGTGTGACATTGCAGAAGGCTGGAGTTGTAAGGCAAGAACTAGCCAAGCTTAAGAAGGAAAGCACAGCATGATGATATGGTTTAAGTATCAAGATTTTGGTGTAGTTTATCTAAATGTTGATGAATTATTTGCTTATTTGAATTTTGGATTGGATTTGAATGGAATTATATTCAGTATTTGTGTTCTATCCTGGTTTCTTTGGTGCTTTGGTTTGCTTTTTACCTTCGATGAGATGCCGTTAGCAAGTGTTCTTTTATGTTTTGCACAGCTTGTAAATCTTTTAAGAGATTTAGATCAAAGAATCTCAGCTTTATGGCTGTTACCTGACCGTTTATCATTGTTACTGTCGTTTATACGAACTAAATAACACATTAAGTTGAAACTTTAAACTTCGCTTTTTCTCTCTTTTCGCAAAGAAATTTCAGAGGTCTTCGGTTACTTTTGTAGCTTAAATTCGACCACTTGTGAACTTGTAGCATCATATAAGTTGTTTGGTTCGGTAAATACTTTTTTTTTTCTACATCTAATGTGATTTTTTCTTGGTGGTTATGTATAAATTACTACATTTAGAACTTTGAACATGAAATGAACTTTTTACTCTTGTAATCTACCCAAAAATCTTAGGTGCATCAATTAACACATGAAATATCTTATTGAGTATATGCTACAACGGACCAGCCATTTATCTTTCATGCCTCTCTTGTTTGTCTCGTGTATCTCACATTTCCATTTTTATCTTCTGTTAACGATCTGATTCTCGCCCAAACCTTGCAAGATTCATCCAGATTCTGAACGTTTTCTGGGGTCAATTTGACCCTTCAGAACTCATAACGCAACTCCTTCGAAAATGGGTACCAAGATGAAAGGCCTCATTAGAGGCATAAAAAGTATCTCCTCACAGATGTTCGGTTAGTCTTATAATTTCTTCCATCACAATCAAAACACAATGTTACATTTTCATCTTTTAGACCATAACGCAAAGGGTATTAAGGTGTTTGTGGGTGCAGATGACGAAAAAGAGCAAGAAATAGTAATCGGGCAGCCCACGGACGTAAAGCACGTGTCGCATATTGGCTATGATGGACCAGCCATTGAGTCACCGAGCTGGGTGCCTGTATGTCTTTTCTTTATATTGATTTGGATGAATCAATCGGTTTGTTTGTTTTACACGTGAATTTATTGTGAAATGTAGATGAAGGGGTTTGATGGACGAGCGGAATCTAAATCTGGACCACTGGACAAGAAGGGAGCCATGGTAGAGACTCCTGAGGTTAATTGGGTTTCTGAAGGCATAGTTAATTCATTTTTTGTAATGTCCTCGTACTAGTGTGTATCCAATCGTATATCTATGCACAGACAACATGTGTTTCCTTCGAGTATGTTACATCCATGACTTTAAAAAAATGTGACACTTTCAACTGAATCATATGAAAATGGGTGAATTTGGCCTGTGGTTTATAGATAACAGTCAAACTAGAGGTGAAATGTGTACGGGTTAGTAACATGCCATTTATTAGTACATGAATATACAATCAATGCGGTGAACATGATAGCAAAAACATATTTAGTATAAGATTTAAAATGTTTTGGGTGACATGCAACTCCCGTGTCCTGTTTCTATTTAAGCAACAGAAATTAGTTGACCCCTTAGTGACGAAAAATAAACCCGGTCAAGCAATCTATAGAACCAAAACTAAGCTTTGACCAAAATAGGTCGAGAGTCGCCAAAATAGTACAGTAAATGTTTAAAAGTATCTGTTTTGACATGAACCCGTTTTGACCTATTTACTCAATGTGTTCGATTTGCCAGCCCTACTTTTGGATAATCTCATGAATAAACAGAAAGAGGTCATAATAGTACTGCTGTTTATTATCTTCTTGGCAGATTCAAATCGCATACAAGCTCGAAAAGATAATGCACGCCACAGGAGTACTCGGAGCGTAGAAACATCCAGAGACCTTCCATTGTTGCCAAGATCAACTACAAACCGCCGTCGATCAATGGATAATACCATGGCTTCCGAGTGTCTAAGTAAGGACTCATCATCAAATAAAAGTAGGCATACAAGAAGACACCAAAGAGGATCACGGCGTTCACAAGATCAAAACACAGAGGATGATTCAAAGACAGATATCAGAAAGAAGTCTTCACGTCGTAGTAGGAGATCAAAGGAGGAATCTTTAGGTGTGGGGTCAACAAGATCATCGACCAAGTCAATTAGAAATGAATCAGAACTTGGATCAGATGTATATGGATGAACAACAACTGAGAAGTTTTTTTGTGACAAGAGGAACGGCAAAACAAGGGACGAAAATGGGTCAAATAGGATGTGTGATTGAGCTTAAAGAAAACCATTGGTGTTTTAGTTTCAAGAGTTAGCCTTGTTTTACCATCACCATTTTGTTGAAAAAACGACCCATTTTGGGTCAGATTTATTTAAAGCATAGAACGTAGATGATAAAACGGGCAGATAAAATATAAGTCAAAATTGTCAAGACATCAATCAATACCTATGAACTTGGCTCACGACCTAGTTTACTATCGGCTAGGAAGGGACTAAACTGATTCACTTGGTCTTTTTAATCACAGTATTGGTCCGGTCCCAAACTAGAGTACTAGACCATGAATTGTCATTTTACGATCTACAGTGAACAATGCAAATACAAAACTGTCATTCTATGTTTAGATCATAGAAAATACAGAAACAAGTGGCTCCCGATTTGAACAAACATTGGTTTATTATTGGTATCTATAACTAAAACTGAAAACTAGTGTTTAAGAAACACCAGAACAAGCTTCCAATCCTCATATGACTGGTTTTGGCCCTTTTAAGGTCATTCTTTAAGATATTACTCGTATCATCTCAGTCTTCACCAAGTTTTGCATAACTATAACCGTATAGCGCTTAACACCAAGGAACTGAAAGACCCGAAGTTTTCAGGTCCACCTAGTTGAAATGAACCAAGGATGGAAGAAACGTAGGTTGGTTGATTGGCTTTCAGCCTTGTTATCAACACTTGGTAAGGGTTCATAAATTGATATGAGAAATGATTGAGATGCCAAAAGATGTATTACTCCGTATGTGATATTGTGTCTAAAACACTGACAGTTCGACGCTCACGTTTAAGTATGAAACTAGTCATATTTTCATACTCTCGCAATCATTTCTCATTTCATATAGACTAATAGACATGCAATGTTCATAACATTCAATTCTGTCTCAATGTAATAAAGGCACCAAGGTAGAGACATAGCAGCCCATAACTGAAATATGGTGGACACAAATAAATGCATAGAAAGGCAATGATATTATAGCTGGTATTTCTAAACATTCATTTAACATATAGGAATGTACATTTGTGAGAATCTAGTTACATATTTTGCCCTTCAAGTGGCATATCCCCCTTTGTGCAAGCACTACTACATGAACAAAATCCAAACAAAAATTACCACTAAGTATGAAACTTGATGAACCATTGAACTTGATCCACTACTAACATGAAGAAGGGCAGATATGGGATTTTGAACCCTCTTGCATACCTTCAACTTACCCAAACTCCAATTAACCTTAGCAAATGACCAAATTACCCTTTCATCAACACACAACTCATCATTCCCTTGTACTTTCAACTTCCCACCAACTCTTGTAACAAACTTGGCAGAAAATGGTAGCATCCCACTTAAATTATTATTCATCAAATTTAACTCATTTAACTTTCCCAATTTCTCAAACTCCATAGGCACATTTCCTATTAACTTGTTATTATCAAGTGCTAAGTAAGTCAAGTTTCCCAAAAGCACACCCATAGAAGATGGAATATTGCCAACTAGCCCTACACTTGATAACCCAATTTCATTTAAACCCTTTAACTTTGCCCAAATGTCAGGAATCACACCTCCTAATTCATTCCCACTCAAATACACCCCCTTTAAATTACTCATATCTTTCAAAACCAAAGGTATCCCAATATTGTAAAAATTATTACAACTCAAATCCAAAAACTCCAAACTCCTTAAACCCTTCATACTCACCGGAAACTCACCTGAAAACTTATTAAAACTCAAATCCAACTTTACCAAACTTTCCAAATTCCCAATATTCGCCGGAATATTCCCTTCAAGCCCATTTTGACTAAAGTCAACGACTTTGACTTTTTTCAAATTTGACAGATTTTCAGGCAATTTTCCCGCCAAATGATTCCTACTTAATGTAACCTCTTCAAGATTACTCACCTCACCAAACCCACTTGGGATTTCACCTGAAACATTACTCCCAGTGATAACCAACCTCCTTAAACCCTTCATATTCTCCCCGTTGACCAAAGTCAAAGACCCATAAATACTAGGGTTTTGGACCAAAACAAGCTCTTCTAAACCCGACCCATTTCTTAAAAACCCATTTAACGAAATGGGTCGATGAGTAAAACACTTGTAGAAGAATAGTTTTCTCAAGTATGGAAATGAAGCGAAGATAAACGGGTCGGGTAGGGTTGAGTTCGGGTCACAAGGTGGGTTTGGGTTGTGGTCTGAAACCCACCCGAAGTTTAGCTCAATGATGTTGACTGTGCCCGGGTCGGATACCGGGTCGGGTCCCGGGTCGGTGGTGTAGCCGCAAACGACACCGTGTGGGGCTGAGGTACAAAGGTCATCTGGGAAGAGGGTTCTCCATGGGATGTTTGAGTTGAGTGAGTCAAGAACTCGGTAGAGTGCTTCTTGTTCTACTGAGTTGAGACTCGGTTGTGAGTTGGTTGTTGTGATGAGTAATGTGAGTATGAAAGTGAGAGTGAAAAATGTAAAAGCCATTGGAAGATGTGAGTAGTGTTTAGAGTAGTGAAGTGGTATTTATGGTTCATATATATACGGGAGAGAGAGAGTGTATAGAGATTAAAAGTTAAAAAGGTGATTTGTACATGTGTAACAATAACTTTGTACATAATCAAATGATAACATTTGGAAAAAGTTTTTTTGATGTAACAATACGATCTTGATATTGAGTATGGGCAGTAGGAGTTAGGATTGATCACGGTTCAAAACTCGGACCACATTGAAAAATACCAGATAAGACCAATACTGATTTAGCCCAAAACCTCAAACTGAGGATTGGACCGAATGTGTTTGGTCCGGTCCAAGAAGGCATAATGATCGATTGTTCGTAAGATCAAAATGTATCGAAGACCGAATATGAGGTAAAATGTGGACCGAGGACCGGACCAGACCGAAATAGGTTCGGTACGGTCTGATCGGTCCAGTTTCTCGGTTTGAACCGGTCCGTGGTCCGTTATGCTCAGCCTTAGTTGGAGGTATAGTAGTCGAACTTGTGTTTTCTACGAACACGACGACAATTTTCTCTTATATTCTCGCATTGTTGTGCTAGTTTGTTCTTGTACATAAACGAGCTTTTTTTTTTTGGAAAAGCAACAATATATAAACGAGCTTTTATTTCATGTTAGTTTAATGACTTTGAGCTATAAAGTTGGGTTTTAAATGATGGAGATAAAATTAAGTTTTTTCTAAGACACCCGGCCGAATAAAGCCATTTGCACTACATATTAGTGCAATAAGATGTAAAAAGCTAGCATTCGTAAGTAGTTATTATGGCTACTCAATAGACCATTAATTGTTAGTATGAAGGTCTTCTGCTCAATCCTTTTTACTTTCGGGTATGTACATAAAGATCTTATTTTTTATACCTTTTTCGATATCACCGTTCTCGACTTGGACTAGGTGGTGTTTTGTAATGGGTATTATTATTATTATTCTTAAACTTTAATACATTTCAATAGTTACGAGGTTACAAACTTACAACTCAAATAGTTAGTAATAAAATGATGTATCTACGAAACTATTTTCATGTAGCCATATATGGGTCCCAAGTCACAACTATTTTCTCGTAGAGGGTACCTTTGTCTTTTAACTAAAATAATGGCAAGAAGATCCCCGTACAACAGTGGTGGCAGAGATCTTTACTCTGTATATACTCCGTATAACAGTGATATCTTCTTGAAATGACTAAAAAGGCCCTGTCTTTTTTGACAAGCAAGGGTAGTTTGGACAACTTGCACGGCAAGGGTTGACGACGACCCCACAACCCCTGTTATCCTACCCTATAGTTATTCTTGCTTACAACGACAAACGGCTTTAAACATGTTGGTAGATACAATTAGACCCCTTTAGCTTGCCTATTCTCATACGACATGCTCAACTTTGGTAACAATGATTTGTGATGTTTTTGTTTACTGATTTATGAGGTTGGAACCCATTACAACACAAACTCATTACTGATTTTTTTTATTGTCGTTCAAAAAAAAAAAAAAATACAAACTCAAATTGGTAAAGATCTCATTTTATAAAGAGATTGACGTGACTATTTCATGGTTGTTTGCAAGTAATAAGATTAAACTAAAGATCTTTCACATTTTTAATGATGAGGTGAGTTTTAGACATGTTTAGCTTATGATTGTGCAAAAATCCAAATAAGGATGTAAAACTAAAGGCATCGGAAAAAACTAAACAACTTTTAGCAGAATAGTTTTTTTTTCTTTTCGAAACGACAAATTTTTTCAACCTACACCACCGAACTCATAAATTATATCTCACATGTCTCTAACGAGACTTGAACCCTTAACCTTTAAGCTGAAAAGCACGCACATACCCCTAGGCGAAGAAGCCTTTGGTTAATAGTATAACTTAATAAAGGCCAAGCGTTTGACAACAAGTTACACAAGTCATTCTTATTAAATAAAAACTACGTAGTTGAGAAGGCGTGTGAAGCTTTTGGAAAGCTTTTGTGCATTGGAGAAGATTTGTTAAGATGACTTATTGAAAGATAAAATTTAGTAAATAACTGATTTTGTTAAATGCATCTAATTATTAAAGACTTGTCGTATTATTGATGCTCTTACAATACAAGACTTATATGTGTTTGGTATGTTGTAATCTAAAAAAGAATGGAAATGGTCATTATGACGGAATGAAAAATCATGTTTGTTTTTCAAATACAGAATGTAATACGTAGTAGTTCATTACACGGAACGACCTATTGCTAAAAAACTACCATTTTTATTCCTTAGGGTCCCGTACTTTTATTTCAATCCATCGTGTAATGAAATCAAAATTAAATAAAAGTTCATCATTAACAAACCACGTTAAATAAACTTTATATCATCAATGAGATATTTTATTCTTTTTTTATCAATTTTGTAGAAATTCGGTGTGTTTGGGAGTGGGTAATAATCAAACTATCCTGATATATTATCTGAATCGTGTTGAGATCACTTTCAGATTGAAGTATTTCGACCCTATATGCCTCGGGTTGCACGAAATCATCAATTGGATAATTTAGAGAAAAACACTTTGTCTCTAAGGCACGAGAGATCAAAGCAATACACAGAAAGTTGTTATGTATATTCTGTTTGGAAGAGATCAAAACTGTTAATATAACCCAACTGAAAGTTAGTTACTTTCGGTTAATGGCGGTTGGCAGGAAGGGACACAACTGTTGGTAAAAGTTGTGACTTTTGGTAAAAAACAGGTTGGAGGGAAAAACTGGTTGGAAGGAAACGTATAATCCATTTGGACCCCAGCAAGGGGCGCAGCCCCCTTGACACCTACACTTATTTTGGCGACATCTAGCTAGCTAGTACGAGTGTGCACTCCGCACATCCTAACTCGACTATAACTTAACTTGACTAAGCCCTTGATCTCAAGTAGATCACAATTACACAAAATATAAGTGATGACACTAAAATCACCAACATTCCTCCCCCATTTCAGTGTAATCCTTGATCTACTAAAATAAACAAA
Organism: Tanacetum coccineum; assembly: GCA_026074375.1. Classification (NCBI taxonomy): domain Eukaryota; kingdom Viridiplantae; phylum Streptophyta; class Magnoliopsida; order Asterales; family Asteraceae; genus Tanacetum; species Tanacetum coccineum. The sequence continues at coordinate 27,800 of BQNB010073363.1, forward strand.
ACAAACCAAACTCATGCATAAATAAAAATGTCTTAGAGATTGAATTTTCACATAGTATATTACGCATTCCAAATATTCAAGAATTAGGGTGTCTTATGGATTGAACCTATCAACTCGTTTGAATACTCGAAGATAATATACACATAAGTTTCTACAAGTTTCTAATGTACATATACTTGACACTATTACAAAGCCTTGTGTCCATATCCTTCATGAGCATATAGAAAGTCAAGTCCTAGCTTCTTGAAGTGGCGACACTCCATGCTCACGTATGTAGTTCTTTTAGTCTTGCACCTGTAATGCAATATCAAAAGAACTATTAAGAAGATAAACTTCAACCTAACTCACTGCAGTCTGAACACATACATTGGGATGATACAATGTGTTCCAATCTTTAATTGTAAGCTTTTCTCATTGAATTCAGCTTCTAACGTTGTATTAGAAGGGAATTGGGTGTCTCACAGTTAGAGATTTAAACGGACTTTAATCCCATCCCGATAGCCGACTTGTGCACTAAGTCTCTAGCTAATTCCTTAGTCAAGTGATCTGCCAAGTTATGTTGAGAACGAACAAAATCCACAGAAATCGCCGTTTAAAAAAAAATCCACAGAAATCACTCAATTTGTAACTAACTCACAAAACATGCTGTGTCTAACACCTAAATGTCTAGACTTTCCATTGTAAATTTGGCTATATGCCTTAGCCAAAGTGGCAGCACTATCACAATGCATGGAAATAGGAGATATTGGTTTAGGCCACAAAGGAATCTCACAGATAAGATTCCTTAACCATGCTGCCGCCTTTCCTGCAGCAGCTAAAGCTACAAATTCACTTTCCATCGTTGAATCAGTAATGCAAGTTTGCTTCTTAGAAGCCCATGAAATGGCACCTCCACCTAACAAGAATACCCAACCAGTAGTAGAAGTATGATCTTCACTATTGGTTATCCAACTTGCATCAGAATAACCTTCAATAACTGAAGGAAATCCAACATAAGACAAACCATAATTCATTGTCTTTTTCAAGTACCTGAATACTCTAATAATTGCTTCCCAATGGTGATTACTAGGATTACTAGTAAATCTACTCAATTTTCCAACAGCATAAGCAATATCCGGCCTTGTGCTTGTCATAGCATACATCAAGCATCCAATAGCCCTTGAATATTCAAGTTGATTAACAGGTTTGCCCATATGGGGCATTAATTTAATACCTGCTTCCATGGGACTACTAACTGGACCACAACCTTCACAATTAAACTTCTTGAGAATTTTCTCAATGTAGTGAGATTGTGTAATCGCAATACCCTTGTTCTCACGCTTAATTCTTATTCCAAGAATCACATCCGCCTCCCCCATGTCTTTCATAGAGAAATTTGAGGACAAAAACTCTTTAGTTTTATCAACTTGGGTTTGGTCAGCACCAAAAATCAACATGTCATCAACATATAAGCAAATGATGACTCCTTTACCAGATTCATCAAATTTGCAGTATACACACTTGTCTGATTGATTTAACACAAATCCATTAGACAAAACAACCTCATCAAACTTATGATGCCACTGTTTAGGGGCTTATTTGAGTCCATACAAAGATTTAATTAACTTACACACTTTATGCTCATTACCTGGCATAACAAATCCTTCTGGTTGCTTCATATAAATCTCCTCTTCCAAGTCACCATTTAAAAATGCTGTTTTGACATCCATTTGATGGATCACTAAATTGTCAGTAGCTGCCAAAGCTATCAACAATCTAATAGTGGAGATACGAGCAACTGGCGCATAAGTGTCGAAGTAATCGATCCCTTCTTTTTGTCTAAAGCCTTGGATCACCAATCGAGATTTAAATTTGTCGATAGTACCATCAACTTTCATCTTCTTTTTGAAGATCCATTTGCACCCTAAATGTTTACATTATTGATCCTATTTCATCATCAACTGCTTCTTTTTCATCATCAAGTGCTTGTGAGTGGGTAATAATCAAACTATCCTGATATATTCTCTGAATCGTGTTGAGATCACTTTCAGATTGAAGTATTTCGACCCTATATGCCTCGGGTTGCACGAAATCCTCAATTGGATAATTTAGAGAAAAACCCTTTGTCTCTAAGGCACGAGAGATCAAAGCAATACACAAAAAGTTGTTATGTATATTCTGTTTGAAAGAGATCAAAACTCTTAATATAACCCAACTGAAAGTTAGTTACTTTCGGTTAATGGCGGTTGGCAGGAAGGGACACAACTGTTGGTAAAAGTTGTGACTTTTGGTAAAAAACCGGTTGGAGGGAAAAACTGGTTGGAAGGAAACGGATAATCCATTTGGAGCAAAATATAAGTGACGACACTAAAATCACCAACAAATTTCAATCTGTCATATCATACCAACCGAAATAATTAATAACAATGATAAATCATTACATGACATTATTTATTCCATTACTCTAGTTAATGAAGTATTAGTATTTCAAATGCACATCAATAGTTGATCTTTACATGTCCTAATCTTCAATTAAAAAAGCAAACAAGTGGGTAATGAAGAAATCTGTAAAGTTGAGTTTATGAGAAACAAATATAAGACGAAACAATCTCAAAATTGTCAGGAAACTAAAACGCTAATTACATCTCGTTTCAATTTTACACACAACCAAATCAAACCATACAATGCAACATTTATCCTAGGAAACTCGTTCCTAACCCTAGTCATTCGTTTATCATTTGTATCTATGAGATTATGTCAATAATTTATGTACCTACTTATCTTTCTATACGCACAAATATATATAATATGTTTTTCTTCATTTATTGTCTATATATATGTATACCGTCAATTCTACCATTTGTCGTTATATTGTGAGTTAAAAGATGGATATAAATAAAGAGTAAGAGGATATATCGTTTTCCCAATGATAAACTATGTAATTATGAAGAAAATAAATCTTCCAACAATAAATGAACATTGGCTAAAAATAAAAGGGGTGAGTTGAAATATTGGTCTGCCGGCGGCGAGGAGACAATGGGACACGAAAGTAATAAAATAGGTTGGAACAAAGGCCCGCCGACGCCGCCGACTTGTCTTATTCCGCTAATAAAAACCTACGAGGTACTGTACTCTTGAAAACAACCGTTCATTAATGTTGCAATTCCATACACGTGTCCCTAATTATTTCCTCTCTTTTGCTACTTTTTTTGTTTTCAGCTTCACAACGTGTAACTACTGTTTTAGATGTAAGAGAGTTTCGTATTAGAGAAGGGTGCTATTATTGCTACTCTTTGGCCCACTGAATAATACCAAAAAGTACTAAAGATTTCTTTTGTATTTTCCTTTTACAGTACAATTTAGTTTTATACGGAGTATCAGGTTCTGTTCTGTATTTTTTAACAATTTCATACTTTTGACTTGTTAAACTTTACATTTTTCGTTCCGCACATTTCGTTTCACAGTTTTATGATGTAAACAAAATTATAAAAATAAAATAAAAATTATAAAAAAACAAAAAACCGTAAAAAAACAGGGGGGTACAAACGGTGTTTTAGGGGAGGGGGGGGGGGGGTGGTGTATGAATAACATAAGCCATTGGAGAAAAGTACGGTTTTAATCTTTGATCAAAGGCTGTTACTATTGGTATCACTGACCCACTAAAAAGTATTTAAAAAGTACTAAAGATTCCTTTTGTATCTCCTTTTTACAGTACAACACAGTTTTATATCAGGTTATGTTCCGTAATTTTTGACAGTTTCACACTTTTGACTTGTTAAACTTTATATTTTTCGTTATGTATTATTTAATGTTCGACACGTGTCCTTTGCAATGACATTTCTCTAATTTGAGTTTTGACTTAAATGACGATCATAGCCTCATTTATTTAATTATCCTTTTTCTCTCTCTGTCCTTTTTCATACCATCACCATCACACTCTCATACCTCTTATCAGATCTGTATCTCACTAAGCCACTATCCAACATTAACAACAACAACAATCAACATAAAGAAAAAGTCAACCCATCTTCTAACAACAACTTCGAACAACAACTATTACTAGAGCAGTTGAGCATATTCCAGCGAGCAGTTGAGTTGATCCACCACCAGCTTTCATCGACTTGGTACATCTTTTACCCACTTTAAACCCTAATCTTTTAGGAACGACTTTCAAAGACGCATCTAAAGCCGTCGATGACGTGGCAGGTGTTGATTCAGAACCATTTCGTCGCTGCTGCCATTTCGTCGAAAAATATAGAAAGTGTGTGTGTGTGATCACTTGATCACTTACCGACGTTGAGCATTGACTAATAATAATGAAAGAAGAAAAAGAAGACTACAACTATTTTAAGAAGAAAGAGAGAT
>BQNB010073364.1:0-32142 GCA_026074375.1 Tanacetum coccineum
TTAAGAAGCTAGTTTTCTTAAGCCTAACGCGCCCATCATTAACAAGAAGTAATAAGAAACAAGAATTATAAACTATCACCAATTAGACTCATTGAATCTGTCACACCTTAATTGGTAAATATAGAAGATCCACAACATCAATAAGAAAACAATATGATCTAATTAATTAATGACAAGTTTCATGCAATCCTAAATAAAAACTAGATGAATTGGCCAAGCATACTTGAATAAGAACAATCAACAATAAGAATTGAAAACATAATCAAGATATAATCAATAATCCAAACCATTACAAAATGTTAATGGATGGAATAAAATCTTCTAAGTTGTTGAAAAAACACCTACCCAAACCATAGAATCGGACTTAGGGTTGAGGGCTTAGAAAAACAATGTTATGAGGTTGTAGTTATGGGAATATGTTGAGTCTGTTCATTTTGACGGCGTCAGGATTTTTTGTGACGCTGTCGCTAGGGCCTGATCACCAAGTTGTAGATTTTCTCGTCGTGGTCGCGTGGGCAGTTGAATAATCAAAATCCGAGTTTGTATGAAGGAGTTATGATCAAAACAATATCTGATACTTCGCGTGCAAGTTGAATGGTTATCTTTATCTTGTGATGCCATCACAACAAACCGTGGCGCCGTCAGTCAACCGAATCTTCTTAGGGCTTCTTCTTGTCAGCTACCTTGACGTCGTCACAAATCGTGGTGACGCCGTCGCTCATGAACATTGACGGTGTTAGAGTAAATTATGACGCCGTCTCCACGCACTGTAAATCCAAAGCTTCATAGAAATTTTGTAAAGTTGCGTCCTTGTCTCGTTTCTTCTCAAATTGAGTCCAAATCACGTACTTTTCATCCAAGTGCTCCCAAAATCCTAAAATCACAGAAAGGATTTAGGGCGTATTTAGAGTATATTAGCATGATCTCGGAGGTTAAATGGCCCAAAAAAATGTATAAATTGACACGTCATCATCTTCAAACACCAAAACTCCTACAACAAAGTATATAAAATCACCACTTAAAAACCCTTAAACAAACAAAAACACATATGAACAAATCCAGAAACCAAAATAAAAGAAAAAAGAAAATAGCATGCAATAACGAATTCAATAACAACCAAACCTCACTATCCCCTCTTCAAACGCCAGAACCCTAGACGACCACTTTCAAACAGCCTAAACAATCATCGCTCCTTAAGATCCAAACCTGATATTGCATGTGTTTAAAGAGAGAAATAAGGGAACATGGAAATGAAAGAGCCATTTATTATAAACCACAACCAACTAGAAAAGACAGTGAAAAATAGGTGTCCAACTTTCAAGTAGAGGCAAAGATAGTAGAGAGCTCACTATCAATTTTTTAATCCTTCAAGCCATTGGCTCAGCTCGGTTCGACTAGTGAACAGTTACAACTTGAGTCGTGGCTCCTCGGTGCTTCCATGTCGATCCCCTCCCTCAAGTCGATCTTTGGCTCAGCGGCTCCATAAGAACTTTGATAAATGTTATATACTTTAATGTTAATTTTTATTAATAAAAAATCATTTTTACCCTCATAGTTCATATAAAAATTAGAATCGTGTAACTAATGCATGTTTTGATTATAAAGATAAAGTAATAAAAACTATTCATAATTATTATCTAAAAATAAAAACTGAACATTTTTTCTGACAAATATAAATAGTAAGTTGAATATTTTTTATAGAAAGGAAAGAGTATATAAAAAGATAAATACAAACTCTTTATTAACATTAAATTTAAGAAAAATATATTATTTACTATTATCACTAAACTAAATTGATTGAAATAAACATCGTTTATACATGAGTTATGAACTTTTTTTTTGAACAGCAATTTTATTGAAACAAAACTAGCAAGAAGCTAGCAATTACACAATGACAAGATTCGGGTTTTTAACTCAATCGTACCAACTAAACGACGCATTACATCTATACCTACACCAATGAAAAGACATAGAAACTACATCATCAAAAAACAACGCCTGCGAAGGAGGTTTAGAATCAAAAATGAGCTTATTACGAAACGACCATAAGTGCCACCACATGACATAGAAAACACCTTCGAACATCTGTTTATGCATAGAAGAAATCCGCAGGTTCACAAGCCAATTATACCAATCTTCGTATGATTCGACCTCAACATAAGGAACATCCCACCAACGAGTGATCTTGCGAACAATTTGTCTAACCATGCAACAATAGAAGAACAAGTGTCTAGACGTCTCCACCCCATTATCACAAATAGCACACATAATGGAATCAATATCAATACCTCTGCGTGAAACATTAAACCTCGTTGGAAGAGAATCTGTCTTAACCTTCCAAGCATGAACATTCACCTTTATCGGCACATATTTTATCCACCGAGTTTTCGAGTCAACATCCGAAAGCGATTTATCATCAATAATCTTTCTAACCGACGCAACAGAAAAATCTCCCGAGCTCTCCAAGTCCCATTTCCATCTGTCAGACATAGGAATTAAAGAAACATCATGCACCAAAGCTGACAACTCGTTGAATTGATCCTGCTCAACTCCACCCCTCGGATTTCTTCGAAAAGAATATTCCAAACTAGGCTGCGCAAGTTTCGCACCCACCGTGATCAATTTGCAAGATTCAAGACTATAAATGCGCGGGAACCGATTCTTAAGAGTTTTACCATCAATCCAAATATCCTCCCAAAAAACAGTTTTATCACCATTCCCCAATTTAACATGCATACAATCAAGTAAGTTGATACCTTTAGTTTTCAACGCGTGAGTTTCCCTTACAATATCCAACCAGCAGGATTTAGCACCAGATTTAACGTGTCCTCCAACATTACCATCGTCCCCGTGAATCGCCTTAACGACCCGCACCCATAACAAAGTATTTTGCGTATAGAACCTCCATATCCATTTAAACATTAGACCTCTATTTAAAGCAAATAAACTTGAAACTCCCAGGCCCCCTTTTTCTTTAGACGCCAACACTTTTTTCCAATTAACCCATGAAGCTTTGTTACTGTTAATATCATGTCCCTTAAAAAATTTACTACGAATAGATTCTAAAGTACGCAACACACTCAAAGGGGCTCTATATATCGACATGTGGAAAATTGGTATCGATCCTAAAACCGACTTAAGTAACGTTAACCTACCTCCAATCGACAACGTTTTCATCTTCCATTTAGAAAGCCGATTCTTCACCCGATCTATCACCTCATTCCAAGCATGAACCCGAGACATAGACCCTCCCACTTTCGATCCAAGATACGTAAATGGAGTTTTGAGAATAAAACATCCAAGCTTTGACGCATCACCTTTAACCTTGTCGCTATCCACATTAACACCCAAAATTTTCAAGAACATGAATTAAAGTAGAAATATTACCATCACACCATCCAAGCTTTTACTCTTGCTCATATTAATCCTTAGACCAGAAGCCCGATAAAAATATTCAAGAACATGAATTAAAGTAGAAATATTACCATCACACCATTGTCCTATGAAAACCGCATCATCCGCGTAAAACAAGTGAGAAATACTCAACGAAGAGCTTAGCTTAATACCATTAAACATTCCATGGTCCATCACCCATTGAAAAGATAAATGTAAACTTTCCATGATTAGGATGAACAAGAATGGAGTTATGAACTAGTTTATACAAAATGGAAAAAAGATGGTCTATAATATTTCGAGATCCCTTTTTTATCGTTAAAACAAGTCTAGGTTTGAAGAGTTTGTTATTGAAGCGTATGTGCAGTTATAGGCAACCCAATAGTTGTAACATGAGCATCACTTCGCTGCTTTTCCTTGTCATCAAAGTTATTTTACAAAGACTTGACATGATAAGAAATAAGTGTAACGATAACAAAAACGTGATCTTTTAGGCTTTCACTTGCGCTGCGCCTAGGACATCAGGAAGGCAAGAATTATCTCAAAAGTTCAAAATACATTTGACAAATGTTTGAAAATCCGGTTTGACCCGGACGGTTAAACCACAAAACCTGGGATGTTACCGGGCTGTTTCTAGCCGGGTTTCTCTTTGAACCGGTGACTCGTAACCTGCCGGACTTAACTTTTTTCTATCTGTTATGAAACAAAACTAGTTTGTAGCATTAGCATAACACGTTCTTCCTTTCTTCATTTGTGTTTCTGTCCCTCTCCTTAAAGAATGCCAACACAATTTGCTCTATAGTTGTACTTGTTACCATTATTTGAAAGTTATCTTTGAGTTTTAGAGAATCATACGCCTGGTTAGATGCACGTTCTTTAAATGAAGTTACGTGTATTAAAAAAACATATTACAACATTAGAAAAAAAAGGTCGTAATATGATATTGTATGTATTGTGTCACTGCACGTACGTACTTTAGAATTTATTTATGTCCAAAGTTGTGTGAAAGCTAAATGCAACTATTTCACCAAAATTTCCAACATAAAGTTGATGAAACATTTCAATCACCAAAACAATCGTGTATACAATGAACCTTGAATATTAGTATAGGCAATTAAAGGCTTTTTGGATGTGAACATTTTATCCAGCTACTCTCTTTTGTGGTAGTCGTTGTTGTTGTCCGAATGCTAGAATAGTCAGCCATTATGCATTAGTATGTTTTTTTAAGTTACGTTACTGGTATCGTCTATGAACTATTCTTTTATCTCGATCCGTTTTCTACCCTTTAATTTGAAGGAATCCTTATTTATATTTTTTTTTGAACGGCAACTTTATTAGAACAAAACACTAGCAAGGAGCTAGAGACAAAATTACAAAGAAATCAAATAGGGATGTTGCAACCAACTAACCCAACTAAAGTTACTTTTACATCTAGAACGACACCATGTGAAAGAACGCGACACTATATCATCAAAAAGAACATCTTTGCGGGAGACGAGAGACGAGAAGAGGACCTGATTTCGAAACCTCCAAATACTCCACCATGTTATGTAGAAAACTCATTCAAGTAAATCTTTAACTTTATGACTTAATCTGATAGCATTGAACCAATGAAGCCAATTGGAATACGAATCAATCGACGCCCATGCTATATTCCACCACCGGCAGACAAGCCTAACGATGTCCGTGACCAAACTACATCGAAAAAACAAATGCGCTAAGTCTTCATCTTCTGAGTGGCAAATAGGACATGAAGGATCCGAAACCAAAACACCACGATGTTGCAGGTTTACACGAGTTGGTAAACGATTCAGATGGACCTTCCAAGCGAAGACATTAAGTTTTATCGGCACATACTTAATCCATCTTGTAACGATAGGGGCTTTTGGAAGAAAAACGTCATCAAGAAGATTTCGCACGTCTTTGACACAAAAGACACCTTCCCCATTTAAGTCCCAAATTCACCTATCCTCCAACGAAGACAATTTATTGTTTTCTCCCCCATTTACTCGGTCATAGTCGCGACCGAAACAATTGAAAGGTCGGATGAGGACGCGTTTGTTTTGTTGGTTTGTGTAATGGCATGGACGCGTCTCCCCTTTGTACACGTAGGAAGATCGACCGAATGAAATGCATGCATAACGTTCAGCCTAATCATGCAGATTTTGTATCTGTATGTCAATGTCCTTCTTGTATTTTGGTATTATAGATCTTCTAAACACTTTCAGTTTCGATATTACCAATCTTTTTACCGTTTCAAAAAATCAAGGGAGACTGTACCACTATTTGATAAGAAAAAAAGAAATTTCATGTTGCATGCAACCCCTGCAATTGAAAAGTTCTACGAGCTCGAGTTTTGAAAGAAAATGAAAAAGTCGATCTTTAGTTCACAGATTTATTAAAAATATTTTTTTAACGGCAGATTTATTAGAAACTAGCAAAAGCTAGAAAATAATTATAAGCAAAAGGTACAAGGATTTTTTATCCAAGTAACCCAATTTAGTTTAGAATACAACGATTAGATCATTAGACACTAATTAAAATAAATTTGAACCAAGTCATCAAAATTTTATATAATAAAAGAATTAAATCATTTCGGAGTTTCTATAAGATTAAATCTTAAGAGAAAAAAATTGAACCAATCAGAGATCTTGATTTTACCACGTAGGCAAAATTGTGCGATCTAATTGGTAAATAAAAAGTCAAAATTGAATCAATTTGGTCAAAATTAAAAAAAAATTGATGGAAGAATTTGATGGAGAAAAAAAAACACTTAAAAATATATGTGTTAAATTTGTGAAAAAAAATTTGAAAAAAAGGAGAGAATTAATAAAACTTTAGTGGTTTAATTTTAAATAAATTATATGGAGTTAAATGTAAATTTATAAATTTTATTATAACTTTAAAAAATAAACAAATAACCCCTTAAACTTTATACCCCTAAACTTTATATTTTAAAATACAATAAACGCAAACAATTTCTTACTTCCAACAAAGATTTAACATTATTTAATCACCTTTTAAATCTACCCGAAGACTTTTTGGTGAATTTTTCATTGTCGACCTGAAATCATGTTGTAGAACCAAATAGAAAAACACCGAAACACATAAATGATCGTAAATAAAAAAAATGATTTTCTAGCTATTAATTAATGGGTTCAAAAGAATTTCATTTTCTTTCTTTTGGTTTTATACGTACTAAAATTCTAACATTTTAATTTCTCAAAAAGTCTTTATTCTATTAACATGTGTGTATGCCTATAAATCATATACAACAACATGGGGCCACTTTTATATCTTAAAAAAGTGTTGGTGAAGGAAAAATGGGTAAACTCTTTTTACATTTGCATATGTATTTTGAAGGGTTTTATCAAATAGTTAAATCTTTGTTTTGACCATAACATATTTGTATGACACGAACTTAATAACTTTACTTAAGCTCTTTAGTTTTTCTCTTCTTATAAATATTGACGGTCTTTGCGGAATTTTGATAATCCACATTGTTGCCTCTTAAATATTGATTGCGAAACTAACATTTTTACATGTTTTTAACATAAAGTTGATCTCAATACTAAAGTATAGCTGACACACTGTTGCACGACTTATAATCAATTTAAAACATATCCAATATATTACTGCCATCAACCCAACAGTTAGAATTTCAGCCCTTCCAAAGCGGAAAATCTATATGGTTCGAACTATAACGAGAGAAAATTATCCCCTTGTAATCTCGAAGATTCAATTTGAGCCGGGACTTCAGGCTAATAAAAGGGTAGTTTTGCTGGGAATTGTGGCCACAATGTCGAGTCAGGGAAACGGAAAAACAGGTAAATCCATAATAAAACAAATTTACTAATTATCATCAAGTTAACTACATAATTTATAAAAATTTTGATTTGAAAATTATTTCTTTCATATGATTTCGATTAATAACTAAACTTATAAGAACAGGGAAAAAAATAACAATATATTTCATAACTTAAAAAAACCATAATGTCAAGCCCCTGTGTGTACACGATCATTAAAAACTTCTATAGATATGAAGGATATTCAACTACTATGTTTATACACACTAGCGTTCTATGATACAATTGTAAACACATATACTATAACAATTCTGTTTCTGTCCTACGATGCTGATTTTAGCGAGTGGAATGGATATTGATGCTGGGAAAAGGGATTTTTTCGATATCCCCTACTATTAAATAAAAAATAAGATTTTATTATTTTTTTTTTTTTTGCGTTTTTTGATATTTCTATGGATTATAATAAATAATATATTTAAAAATTATAATTTTTGACAATTAAATAATTTTAATCATAATTAAATAAATTCTTATATTTAAATTAGGATTTAAATAAAATTTATCTTATTTTGTCAATTGAAAAATTGTTTTTGAGAGGTGAGAAGGTTATAGGACTAGCACATTGGATGAGGAGTGTATTTAGACTGACTTGGGCGTTTCTCGGTTTTGGGGTTTTTAACGTTGGTGATATGGGGTCCGAGGCGCTTGTAGTTTTTTTTGGGGGCAAGATAAGGTTATAGGGTGGAAGGTGTTGGAGTCTTAATGTTAGACTCGATTATTTATAGATGCAGGTTGACGAGTCTGGTGAGGGAGTGTGGGTTGGACATTATGGTGGGGTGGGGGGGGCATATGGGAGGGTGGACCAAGGGAGAAGCGGGGGGGGAGGAGTATCTTATTTGGTGTATTGTTGTACTTGTTTGAAGACGTTAGGGTTGGATTATAGGGCGGTTATTGATTGTGTTGAGTTTAGTGGTTTAGCTTGTGGAGAGGTTTTTGTTTCTTGCCTGGTTGTATGGTTGGGGTGAGTTTTATTTTGGTGTAGGTAGTATTGGTTTTATAGGGGGTTTTGTTTGGGAGGGGGTTTGGTCTCTGCGTTAAGTAGAGTAGCTATTTTGTATTTTTATGTACTGGCTTTTGGAGTTTTTGGTTTTGTTGGTTTGGTTGTTTTTAATATATTATAAATTTATAATTTTTACTATTATATTAAATTAAAAAAAAAACCGAAACAAAACAGGAACATATTCGGTTCTTGTCTTATAAAACCAAAATAATACGATACACGCTCTCTCGCATTTTCTGCGCGGGTCTCGGTTTTTTTTTTACGGGGGGGGGGTTTTCATGTCTTTTCGGTTGCAATCCGTTTATATTGGTTGTGGCTTACCTATTTATATTAATTTAAACTTGTTTTAAGAGGATAATTAGTTTTTTTGTCACTTATGTTTTTTTTGTCAATATGAGCCTAATAAAGTTTATCCAAATTTCTACAATTATACACATGAAAATGTGACACACATGCAAGTGAAAATACATAGTATGATCATTGTCATATATGTAACGCTATATTATCAAGTAAACACACGTACATGACAAATACATATTATTTTTTTAACGGCTGATAATATATTGATATAGAAGAGTCTAGCAAGGAGCTAGAAACTTAAAAGTACATAAGAAGACAAAAAGTAGAAAGCATAAAGGTACAAACTAGGACTTTAACTGCGAGGGAATCTAAAATGATGAAAAAACTTTTGAAACGGAGGCCGAACAATCGGTTTTCACTCCGCCAAAAGAAAAACCCCCCACCATGGAGGCCGAGCCATCGGTTTTCACTTCTAGGTGGTTTTTGAAGAAACCTCAAACAAGTCCCGATAAATAAAACGATACAAGAAAGAAACCCTTTGTAACAAAGCATTCAACCATTGTACGCGGTCATTAAAGGGGACTTCAACCAATCCGTCCAAGATAAAATCAATTTGCCTCTGTTGCGGAGCCAAGAAAACGAAGAAGAACGAACATAATCAAAAATGTCACTTTTCCTCAACGGTTGAGAGTTAAAAGTAACACTATTTCGGAATCTCCAAAGCCACCAAAGAACCGATGCAGAGATAACGTAAAGCTTGTGTTTCTTATCTTTAGGAGCATGCCAAGAGGAGAACCAATCTTTGAACGCCTCAAATGATAAAGCTTGGACAAAGGGGATATCACACCATCTATACACGAGCTTCCACATATCAGATGCAATAGTGCATTCGAAGAAAATATGATTGGCGGATTCAACGTTAGCATTGCAGGAGGAACAAGAAATAGTCGGAATATCCATTCCACGCAAAGAGAGATTCAACCTGTGGGGGAGCCGATCCAACGACAATCTCCATATAAAAATATTAACCTTACGGGGGATGGATTTTTCCCATGTAGTGGATGGGAGAGATGGGAGCGACTTTTGGTCAATAAGATTACGAGCATCCTTTACCGTGAAAGTACCTTTAGGACCAAGGCTCCAAACACATGTGTCTTCACTAACTTCAATATTGACTTGGCCAATCTCATTCAACATGTCGCGAAAAGAGGAAAGATTTCGGGCACCTAAATTGGTCCTAGACCAATTCCAATGCCATTGCCCATTAATAATACGGTCAATGATGAGACAATCTTTATCTTGATCTAGGCGGTAAAGGCGATTGTACCTGATAAAAAGAGGGGCCTCGCCTACCCAGATATCCTTCCAAAAACGTATACGAGTCCCACAACCAGCTTTAAAACGAAAAGAGTTAGACAGAATGATACCTTTCGAGTGAAGGAAGTTTGAAGATCCAACAATGTTAGCCCAAATACCCTTGAAGCTACATCCGTTATTATCGAAACCACCTTCATGGCCATGAAAAGCTTTAACGACCTTGACCCAAAGATCATTTGGAGAAGAGAACATCCTCCAGCGCCATTTTTGTAGAAGAGCAAGGTTAAAAGCTTTAAGGCTACCAATGTTTAAGCCTCCCTTATCAAATGAATTTAAGATGATTGGCCATTTGACCCACGCCATTTTCTTGTCGTCTTGATTACCTCCCCAAAAAAAATTAGACCGAATTCTTTCCAAATCATTGAGGACCAATTCAGGGGCTCTAAAGATCGAAAGATAGTATATACCGAGGCTTCCTAAAACGGACTTGATAAGAGTCAGACGACCCCCAATAGAAAGAATATTAGCTTTCCAAGTTGAGAGTCTCGATCGGAAACGATCAACTAAGACCTTCCAGCTGGCTGTGGATTTCATGTTGGAGCCAATAGGGAGACCTAGATAATTGAAAGGAATATTACCTGCAGTACAACCCGTGTTACTAGCCATATTATAAACCTCTTCCTCGTTGACCCCTATACCGTAGATGTTAGATTTTTGGATATTAATCTTTAGCCCCGAAGCAAGATAGAAAACATGGAGAACACGAATGATGTTTTCCAAGACTCTAGCATTCCATCCAGTAGTAATAATCACATCATCTGCAAAGAAAAGATCAGAAATATTGATAGTAGAGTTATTGATATTAATGCCACTAATTAGACCATTACCCACAGCTTCGGTGAAGGCGTTATGAAGACCTTCCATGACAAGAATGACCTGGGATAATTAAGAACCAACAAGTTTTGAAACCCTAGGTTTGGCTTTAATGGGGTTAATTAGGGTTTTTGATGCTTAAATTCATGGCAGAAAATTGGGTCGTGTTCATGAGGTCATAAGTCTTTCATAAAAATAGCTTTTAATATAATTCTTGAGCCTAAGGTGAAGTTCAATGAATCTACTTTCTGAAAAATCCGGCCTCATGTCAATTGGAGGTCGGGAAAGTCGATTTTTAGATTTTACAAGATTAAGTGTCAATTCTGGAAATCAAATTCAAAAATTTCACTTGTAGTATTTGATTTTTATTTCGAAAACCATAAGGAGTTAAGGGCTAATTTTCGAACTGATAAAAATACATGATATTAGCTACCTTCCTGAATTTTTTCATAATTTTTCAAGATGTCTAAGTAGGGTAAATACGTGTAAACTTTTCATAAGTTTCTGCCAGGCCAATTTCGGGACTGTTTTGGGTAACAAGGGTCATAGGGCCATTTAAAATTTGAAATAAATTAAATCCTTAATTGAGGACACTTTAGACACATTAGGGAAGACCTGAGATTTTTTGATTAATTTTTGAAGGTAATTTGGTTAGACTTTTAAGTAAGGAAACTTACCTTAAATAACTCGTAATTTCAGAATATTTTTGGAAACCCTCAATAAGTAAAGTCAACTCTTATTTTTGGAAAGTTGAGTAGTAACTTGTAAAGCAAGTCAAGTAATGTAAACAAATATGTTTTTGTAGATCCGGTGACTCTTGTGTGATTTCCTTCCGTTTGTGCTCATTCCGTTTCGTGTGCATTCGCTAAGGTACAGATATTTCATCCTTTTAGTAAGGACATTCTTTCTCTTGATTTCCGTTGATTAGTCATTTAATTCGATTGATGCTCCATTCGAATTGTTATCTAAGCTCTTGGATCATTTGATATTTGTTATGTTCCGTTGATTTGATATCATCACTTATGATCCTCCTTGATTTCGTTGCTTGCCATATGGTTTATTACCATAATTAGAACATTTGAAATTTGTTATTTGCAATATTTTGCCTTATCCCTTTTGCCTGAGCTATTTGTAACTAGTCATGGAGGTACCATGGCCATGTCATTGATGCACCGATGGCATGAAACTATCTGTGGCGATGTGATTGGTCCATGGTGTTCCCTTTTTGTATGTGCACTGGATATGATTTGATTATATATGTTTGACACTCGTCATTAGTGCTTGTGTATTTGGATATGAATTTGTTTTGCAGGGAACGTATGGATGCATCCTAGGTAATTTTTTCAGTTCTGTTTTGTTTTGGTGAAAGGTGAGTGTGTGCAATACACCCCATCTCACACTTTGGGTACATCTGGAGTCTGCTGCTCCCATGTACAATTTGATATGATATGATATGATACGATGTATGTTATTTGGTCTAAGCATGTGGCATGCTTGAGACTTTTGTTTTGAGCTCGTGGGCATTCATGTGTTTGTTCTGTAATCTTATTCCCTTGATCATTCTTGATTCCTATTCATTGCACTATATTCGTATGGAAGTTGTTTGGCAGGCTCTCGTGATCCGTTCGTTATCCGTTTGTTTCATTTTCTTTTGTTATATATTATATCTGTTCACTGAGCGTTAGCTCAGCCGCATTTTCTTTTCTTGTGGCAGGTGTTAAGCGGGAAGCTGAGAATAGTGAGTGATGTGAGTAGAAAGAGTTAGAAGACCTACCCTAGAGAACCCTTATTGTTTGAATAATGTTTTGAAGAACCTTTATCTTATGATGTTTTGCATTTAGACCCCTTATGTTTGGGCTTTTATACTTTTGGAAAGATATTTTGATTTTGGCTCAATAATTTATTTAATAAAGTCTTCCACTTGCGTTATTTATGTTCTGATGTGACCCCATAACGTAACCCTTTGTCTCTCTATCAGAGCGGGGTGTTACAATTATGGTATCAGAGCAGCCAGGTTGCGCCATGTAGAACCTAGGTTATGACCTGTGAGGATTGGGTAGACATTAGGCTTCCTTTCGTATTTTGATATTATCGCTTCCTTTCGTATTTTGATCTTAACTCTAAATTGTCTTCGCTCTTTCGTTCGTTGATTTCTCAAATGGTGGAAACGGTGGTAAGGGATATGGGGACGACAAGCAAGCTGCTACAAAGGGGCGTGTTTTTGATTCGACTACTAATCGTGCGGCTAGTGCTTCAGGTACCGTTTCAGAAAATTTTTAGCTGTGCGATCATGATGTTTTTATTCAGTATTGGTTCGACGTATTCTGTGGTCTTTCTTTCGTTGCTCCCTATCTATGCAATTATTCTTAAGGTATCTCCACCTTGAGGTGTCCAACGTGTTAGTTTGAATTAGAGTTCGTGATTATCGATCCGATTGAAATCTTAGATCGTGTTGATTAAGTTTCTTATCGTTTGGCGTTATCTCCGCAATGGTTTTATGTGCATAATGTGTTTCATGTATCGCTTCTGAGAGGTTTCATTTATCATCCGCTTCCTGTGGTTATGTGTCCGTTAGATCAGATTCGTGTGGTTTTGTATCTGTTTTGTTTAGTCTTCCTACTTCAATTTTTTTTTTAGAGGGGAAGAGTTGTAAAACCCAAATTTTGAAAATTTGAATTTTCATTTCATTTTGATATATTTGAAATATAACCTAAGGTATAATAAAAGAATTTGAAAATAAAAACCTTAAGTTATGAATTTTTGGAAATAATGAGAATATGACCTAAAGTAATATATATATATATATATATATATATATATATATATATATATATATATATATATATATATTGGGATTTTCAATACAGAACCACTTTTTTGTACAGAACCTACAGAACCAGCTTTTTTACTCATAATAATGCATGATGTACATCATATCAATGCAAGATGGCATTTTTGTAAATATATACTACTTATTTTCAATTAAACAAAAAGTTAAAAGGGTATTATGGTCAAGTCATTAAATATATTTTCAAACCATTTTTAAAAACCGTCTTAAATATAGATCCATCATTTTAGGATAAAAAGTGGATCTCTCAAAATTATAACCATCCTCATCTCCCACAGGTTCCATCCACGAATCAGTACATCCCTATCAATCAACCGACTAACTCATTTTCAGATCTCCATCACACAAAAAAAATTATTAAACAAAGAAAGATGAGTGGATAGTTGAATTATTGCCAAAAGAGTATGGATTCATCGTATTAACACTCGTTGCTTATTGTTTTCTTAACATCTATATGCAGATTCAAGTCGGCAAGGCTCGTAAGAAGTAAGTTTAATTCCTTCATTTTTTTATCATTTTTTCTTGTTTTTTTCTATAAGAAAAAAACTACCGTAGATCCAAGAAGATCTCATGCGATCGACGAACCTTGAATACCTCATTAGATGTATTGTTCGGGCAAAAAAATTTAACATGACAGAACTCTTTGGATCGAGCAAGCATCAACGTTTTTGAGAAAAATGAATGATCCGAGAATGTTAAACATCACAGATCTGCCAACTTAATAGACATAAACCATATGAAGTAAGTTATGTTTACTTTGTTTTATATGGAAGTATCATTTTTTTAGAAAAAAGTTATGATTTCTTTGTCTATATTGAACTAATTAATACGGTCAACATTGCTTCTAATTCCTCATTTGACAAAGTTTTTGTTTCTTGATTTTTAAATATTTTTCTAAAAGAATTGTTAACTGGTGTGAGAGAGACTCATGGTTAATGTTTGCGATTTTTATGAAAGCCTAATTTTGTTGACCAAGTTTTAGAAATAACCTTACCAAATGGCTGTATTAGATAAAAAGAGAGAAAAATGTGTAGTTGATTTTGTTAAATACTGCCCATGGAATGATAATCCTAAGAATAACCAACAACATGCCCATGTTTCACGACAAGAACTGTAATTATCATTTATGTTTTTGTTTTTTAAATATTGTATTGATTGATTTTTATTGCTAATATGGATTAACTATCCAATTTTTGTTGCCGTGATCATTCATGGAATATCAAGTACGTATACACTTTATATATAGAGTATGATTAGCTGAAATATGTTCTTGTTTTAGGACAAGGTATATCCAACTGGTGTACCATATGTTTCAGATAGTAAGAGTTAAATTGACTATTTATCTTATCTAGTAAGAAGAAGTAATTTTGTTGATTAAATTAGGCTCTTTTATTCATAACAAGCTTTTAGGTGCCAACTGATGAGCATATATTTTTACAGATCTGATATTGATTTCCACTAGTTCTGCTTGCAAGTGCTATTTGAGTGTGAGTAAAGGTAGACTTTCACTTTCACAGGTATATATATCATAAGATTTATTTATTTGATTTCCATGATATTAGTAAATAAATATGTAACTTTTACCACAATTTTGTTGCTTTTATAATTAATCTTTGTTTTAGTTTGTTAGCGTTTAACAATTTTTTTTAGTTTGCAGCGTGCACATATGTTTTGAAGCCGAACACATATGTTCTAATTAATTTGATGAAAAAGTGCAGCGTGCATATATGTTCTTGGAAGGATACTCATATGTTCTTTGAAGAGTGCACACATATGTTCTTGGAAGACGGGCATATATGTACATGGCTCAATCCTATGAAAGACGATGTGCGAAGATGATTTACGAATGCATTTGTTTTTAAAAAGGCGTGCACATATGTTCTCGAAAGGCGTGCATATATGTTTTTAGAAGACGTGCATATATGTTGTAATGATTTTGATAATACTTTTGTTTTGAATTGTATTTTATTTAATATCAAACAAAAATAATGATATTTATGTTCTTGATTTGTTAATTTAGAGGTTACATGTATGTGTTTATGTTTTTGGTTATAAAGTTTGAAGATTAAAGAAAGTACACTAGAAACATATGTGCAATTACCATTATAAGCAAAAAAAATATGCGTTAAAAACATATGAAATTAACAATATAAAAAAACATATATGCACTAGTTTTTTTTTGAAAATATGTATGCTGAAAAAAATATTGAATTAAAAAAATATATTATTTTTTAATTCTGAAAATTAAAGGGATTAAAAAATGTTTTTTAATAAAGAAAATTTAAAAAGAAGGTGAAAAATGCATTTTACTATTATACCCTTTCTATTTAAATAAAATTATTTATTAATATTAAATTCTTATTGGTCCAAAAGTGGTTCTGTAGGTTCTGTACAAAAAAGTGGTTCTGTGTTGAATGGTCCCCTATATATATATACACACACACACACACACACACATATATATATATATATATATGGAGGCCGGATATTAATAAAAAAAATATAATTATTTGATTAATTTGATGATTTACTTCTTTTTTAGTTAAAACATATCCTTAAAGGATAAGTATTAAAAGTTTTTAGAAAAATTTTTGTGTAGTGTTTAAAGAAGGTAAAAAGAATATATTTCCCCCCTTATGACCCATATTGGCCGGCCATATATGGCTATTACACACACAAAATCTTTTAAATTTTGAAGCTTGAATTAAAAGAGGAAAAGAGTGAAAAAGATGAAAACTAACTCTATATTTTGCAACATATTAAATTTGTCCTCATCCCCTCTCCTCCCTATATATTAACCGGCCTCTCCCTCTCCCATATCTCCATCATTCTCAAAAAAACTTCATCTTCCAATTTGTGTGTAATCTCCATTGAAGGTCCAAGCAAGATAGAAGAATAGGTGAATTCTTGGTGGTTTTTCTAGCTTTGGTGAATCTGTGTCCTACCTTCTCCATTTTTTTGATATAATCTTGTGGTGTGATTGTGCTCATCTTCCCTCCTTCATCCTCCATAGGTAATCATTCCATCATTTGTGTTTTTGTTATAGTCACCATGATCTTAAACTAGTTTTTGACATAAAATCATATGTTTTGAAAAGATAATGATTTGTAAAGCAGTTTTTTGTAAAAGTACCATCATTTAACTCTTGTGAAATATGGGTTAATTACATGTTTTTGAAACCCTAGCTAATCAATTACTGTGTTATAATTAAAGAACCAACAATTTTGAAACCTTAGGTTTGCTTTAATGGGTTTAATTAGGAGCTTTAATCTTAAATTCATGCATTACAAATTAGGTCGTGTCATGAGGTCATAAGTCCTTTCATACAAATAGCTTTTAAAATATAATTCTTGAAGCCTAATGGTGAATCAATCATCTACTTACTGAAAAATCTGGCCACATGCAATTGAGTTCGGGAAAGTCGAGTTTTAGATTTAACAAGATTAAGTGTTAATTCTGGAAATCAAATTCAAAAATTTTACTTGTAGTATTTGATTTGTATTTCGAAAACCATAAGGAGTTAAGGGCTAATTTTCGAACTGATAAAAATACATGATATTAGCTACCTTCCTGAATATTTTCATAATTTTTCAAGATGTCTAAGTAGGGTAAATCCATGTAAAATTTTCATAAGTTTCTGCCAGGCCAATTTCGGGACTGTTTTGGGTAACAAGGGTCATAGGGCCATTTAAAATTTGAAATAAATTAAATCCTTATTTGGGGATACTTTAGACAAATTAAGGAAGACCTGGGATTTTTTGATTAATTTTTGAAGGTAATTTGGTTAGACTTTTAAGTAAGGAAACTTACCTTAAATAACTCGTAATTTCAGAATATTTTTGGAAACCCTCAATAAGTAAAGTCAACTCTTATTTTTGGAAAGTTGAGTAGTAACTTGTAAAGCAAGTCAAGTAATGTAAACAAATATGTTTTTGTAGATCCGGTGACTCTTGTGTGATTTCCTTCCGTTTGTGCTCATTCCGTTTCGTGTGCATTCGCTAAGGTACAGATATTCCATCCTTTTAGTAAGGACATTCTTTCTCTTGATTTCCGTTGATTAGTCATTTGATTCGATTGATGCTCCATTCGAATTGTTATCTAAGCTCTTGGCTCATTTGATATTTGGTATGTTCCGTTGATTTGATATCCTCACTTATGATCCTCCTTGATTTCGTTGCTTGCCATATGGTTTATTACCATAATTAGAACATTTGAAATTTGTTATTTGCAATATTTTGCCTTATCCTTTTTGCCCGAGCTATTTGTAACTAGTCATGGAGGTACCATGGCCATGTCATTGATGCACCGATGGCATGACACTATCTGTGGCGGTGTGATTGGTCCACGGCGTTCCCTTTTTGTATGTGCACTGGATATGATTTGATTATATATGTTTGACACTCGCCATTAGTGCTTGTGTATCTGGATATGAATTTGTTTTGCAGGGAGCGTATGGATGCATCCTAGGTAATTTGTTCAGTTCTGTTTTGTTTTGGTGAATGGTGAGTGTGTGCAATACACCCCATCTCACACTTTGGGTACATCTGGAGTCTGCAGCTCCCATGTACAATTTGATATGATATGATATGATACGATGTATGTTATTTGGTCTAAGCATGTGGCATGCTTGAGACTTTTGTTTTGAGCTCGTGGGCATTCATGTGTTTGTTCTGTAATCTTATTCCCTTGATCATTCTTGATTCCTATTCATTGCACTATATTCGTATGGCAGTTGTTTGGCAGGCTCTCGTGATCCGTTCGTTATCCGTTTGTTTCATTTTCTTTTGTTATATATTATATATGTTCACTGAGCGTTAGCTCAGCCGCATTTTCTTTTCCTGCGGCAGGTGTTAAGCGGGAAGCTGGGAATAGTGAGTGATGTGAGTAGAAAGAGTTAGAAGACCTACCCTAGAGAACCCTTATTGTTTGAATAATGTTTTGAAGAACCTTTATCTTATGATGTTTTGCATTTAGACCCCTTATGTTTGGGCTTTTATACTTTTGGAAAGATATTTTGATTTTGGCTCAATAATTTATTTAATAAAGTCTTCCGCTTGCGTTATTTATGTTCTGATGTGACCCCATAACGTAACCCTTTGTCTCTCTATCGGAGCGGGGTGTTACACTAAGACCATGGTTGATAGAGAATTCAGACAGGGCTACCATTGACCAGAATAGAGGCTCTTGAAGATGAAAGACAAGATTTAATCCAGGAACGCCATGTATATCCAAAACCAAGACTGTCAAGAATATGATCCAAGTACTTCCAGCTTATAGAGTCAAAGGCTTTTTCAAAATCCACTTTAAATATGAGGAGTTGTTTGTTTCTTTTTTTGTGCCATTCTATGATTTCACTGAGAAATAGGGCCGTCAAGAATTCAACGTCCAGCTATGAAGGTTGATTGCTCTTTACTAACAATCTTATCAATCACTTTAGCTAACCAGTTTGCTAGAATCTTAGCAATGATCTTATAGTGGGTGCCAATGAGCGATATAAGACGAAAATCAGTGATGAGAGTAGGATTGTTAACTTTAGGGATGAGGGTGAAGAAAGAGGAATTAGCTCCATGAGGCATTTCACTTGAGACAAAGAAGGAATTGATGAAATTGAACATGTCCTTCTGAATGATGTCCCAATATTTCTTTACAAAAGCGAAGGAGAAACCATCAGGACCAGGAGCTTTACTACTCCCACAATCCCAAACGGCCTCCTTGATTTCCTCAAGAGTCACCAATCTTTCAAGATAATCCCGATCCGTGGTATTAAGGGTGTGAGAATAAGGAAGGTTAGGGAATAAAACCTGGGAGTCCTGGGCTTGAAATTTGTCTTTGTAAAATTGGAAGAATGCATCTTTGATCAAGATAGGGTCTGTAATCCAATTGACTTCAACCATAATTCCATTGATCATTTGATTTTGCCTTTTTTTATTGATTAGCCCATGAAAGAATTTTGAGTTTTCGTCCCCTTCGATATCCCATTTAACCCGAACTTTTTGAATGAGGTCCATCGAAGCAAATTTGTCAATGTCTTCGAGTTCATGGAGAAGCTTAAGACGATTCACGGTGTCAGAATGCGTAGCTGAACCTGCGTCAATTTTCTTTTCAATGGAGGATAATTCCTCAATAGCCGCAGTTTTTCTGTTTTTGTCCATAGACTTGTTGTTGTTGTTCCATTGCCGAATCTTAGATTTGAGGATGCAGAATTTATCATGACATTTAATAGGGAACCGAGTGTTATTGGAGTCAAGTAAATCCCATTCGGATTTGATGATATCATCGAACCCATCTCTTAGTAACTAGGAGTTATACAATTTGAACGGAGATGGGCCAAAATCAATTTTTTCGACATGAAGGAGGATAGGGTTGTGATCCGACCATATCCTATCAAGGGCGGTAATACGAATGTCTAGGAGCAAATCAATCACATTTTTTGAAATAAAGAAACGATCGAGTTTACTGAGCTTAGTACCTGCTTTATTCATCCAAGTAAAACTATATATATATAAGGGACCGTTCTTTACAGAACCACTTTTTTGTACAGAACCTACATAACCAACTTTGGATCAATAAGAATTTAGTATTATTAAATCATTTTATTTAATTCAAAAGGGTAAAATAGTAAAACACATTTTCACTTTCTTTTTGAATTAAAAAAAACGTTTTTATTATGCCTTAAATTTCAAGAATTTATTTTCTTATTTTTTTATTTTTTCAGAATTAATTTTTTTATTTGTTAATTTTTTTTCAGCAAATATATTTCAAAAAAATGAGGCACGTATATGTTTTTTTAAATATTATCGAAATTCATATATGTTTCTTGCATACAAGTTTAAAAAAAATAAAGTGCATATGTGTTTTTTTTCTTTTATACAATTGTTTAGCCATGAAACTTGTTTTTTTTCTTAAAATGATAATTGCACATATGTTTCTAGTGTACATTATTTCAAAAATTTATACAAAAAACATAAATATGTTTGCGATTTTTATGAAAGCCTAATTTTGTTGACCAAGTTTTAGAAATAACCTTACCAAATGGCTGTATTAGATAAAAAGAGAGAAACATGTGTAGTTGATTTTGTTAAATACTGCCCATGGAATGATAATCCTAAGAATAACCAACAACATGCCCATGTTTCACGACAAGAACTGTAATTATCATTTATGTTTTTGTTTTTTAAATATTGTATTGATTGATTTTTATTGCTAATATGGATTAACTATCTAATTTTTGTTGCCGTGATCATTCATGGAATATCAAGTACGTATACACTTTATATATATGGTATGATTAGCTGAAATATGTTCTTGTTTTAGGACAAGGTATATCCAACTGGTGTACCATATGTTTCAGATAGTAAGAGTTGAATTGACTCTTTATCTTATCAGCAAGAAGAAGTAATTTTGTTGATTAAATTAGGCTCTTTTATTCGTAACAAGCTTTTAGGTGCCAACTGATGAGCATATATTTTTACATATCTGATATTGATTTCCACTAGTTCTGCTTGCAAGTGCTATTTGAGTGTGAGTAAAGATAGACTTTCACTTTCACAGGTATATATATCATAAGATTTATTTATTTGATTTCCATGATGTTAGTAAATAAATATGTAACTTTTACCACAATTTTGTTGCTTTTATAATTAATCTTTGTTTTAGTTTGTTAACGTTTGACAATTTTTTTTAGTTTGCAGCGTGCACATATGTTTTGAAGCCGAACACATATGTTCTAATTAATTTGATGAAAAAGCGCAGCGTGCATATATGTTCTTGGAAGGATACTCATATGTTCTTTGAAGAGTGCACACATATGTTCTTGGAAGACGGGCATATATGTAGATGGCTCAATCCTATGAAAGACGATGTGCAAAGATGATTTACGAATGCATTTGTTTTTAAAAAGGCGTGCACGTATGTTCTCGAAAGGCGTGCATATATGTTTTTAGAAGACGTGCATATATGTTGTAATGATTTTGATAATACTTTTGTTTTGAATTGTATTTTATTTAATATCAAACAAAAATAAGATATTTTTGTTCGTTGATTTGTATAAATTAGGATGTTACATGTATGTGTTTATGTTTTGGTTATAAAGTTTGAAGATTAAAAAAAGTACACTAGAAACATATGTGCAATTACCATTATAAGCAAAAAAAATATGCGTTAAAAACATATGAAATTAACAATATAAAAAAACATATATGCACTAGTTTTTTTTTGAAAATATGTATGCTGAAAAAAATATTGAATTAAAAAAATATATTATTTTTTAATTCTTAAAATTAAAGGGATTAAAAAATGTTTTTTAATAAAGAAAATTTAAAAAAAGGTGAAAATGCATTTTACTATTATACCCTTTCTATTTAAATAAAATTATTTATTAATATTAAATTCTTATTGGTCCAAAAGTGGTTCTGTAGGTTCTGTACAAAAAAGTGGTTTTGTGTTGAATGGTCCCCATATATATATATACACACACACACACATATATATACACACACATATATATATAAATATATACACACACACACACACACACACATATATATATATATATATATGGAGGCCGCATATTAATAAAAAAAAAATTATTTGATTAATTTGATGATTTACTTCTTTTTTAGTTAAAACCTATCCTTAAAGGATAAGTATTAAAGGTTTTTGGAAAGATTTTTGTGTAGTGTTTAAAGAAGGTAAAAAGAATATATTGCCCCCCTTATGACCCATATTGGCCGGCCATATATGGCTATTACACACACAAAATCTTTTAAATTTTGAAGCTTGAATTAAAAGAGGAAAAAAGTGTGAAAAAGATGGAAACTAACTCTATATTTTGCAACACATTAAATTTGTCCTCATCCCCTCTCCTCCCTATATATTAACCGGCCTCTCCCTCTCCCATATCTCCATCATTCTCAAAAAAACTTCATCTTCCAATTTGTGTGTAATCTCCATTGAAGGTCCAAGCAAGATAGAAGAATAGGTGAATTCTTGGTGGTTTTTCTAGCTTTGGTGAATCTGTGTCCTACCTTCTCCATTTTTTTGATATAATCTTGTGGTGTGATTGTGCTCATCTTCCCTCCTTCATCCTCCATAGGTAATCATTCCATCATTTGTGTTTTTGTTATAGTCACCATGATCTTAAACTAGTTTTTGACATAAAATCATGTGTTTTGAAAAGATAATGATTTGTAAGAGTTTTGTAAAAGTATCCATCATTTAATCTTGTGAAATATGGTTAATTACATGTTTTGAAACCCTAGCTAATCATTAATGGTGTTATAATTAAGAACCAACAAGTTTTGAAACCCTAGGTTTGGCTTTAATGGGGTTAATTAGGAGCTTTAATCTTAAATTCATGCATTACAAATTAGGTCGTGTTCATGAGGTCATAAGTCTTTCATACAAATAGCTTTTAATATAATTCTTGAGCCTAAGGTGAAGTTCAATGAATCTACTTTCTGAAAAATCTGGCCTCATGTCAATTGGAGTTCGGGAAAGTCGAGTTTTAGATTTAACAAGATTAAGTGTTAATTCTGGAAATCAAATTCAAAAATTTCACTTGTAGTATTTGATTTTTATTTCGAAAACCATAAGGAGTTAAGGGCTAATTTTCGAACTGATAAAAATACATGATATTAGCTACCTTCCTGAATTTTTTCATAATTTTTCAAGATGTCTAAGTAGGGTAAGTACGTGTAAAATTTTCATAAGTTTCTGTCAGGCCAATTTCGGGACTGTTTTGGGTAACAAGGGTCATAGGGCCATTTAAAATTTGAAATAAATTAAATCCTTATTTGGGGATACTTTAGACAAATTAAGGAAGACCTGGGATTTTTTGATTAATTTTTGAAGGTAATTTGGTTAGACTTTTAAGTAAGGAAACTCACCTTAAATAACTCGTAATTTCAGAATATTTTTGGAAACCCTCAATAAGTAAAGTCAACTCTTATTTTTGGAAAGTTGAGCAGTAACTTGTAAAGCAAGTCAAGTAATGTAAACAAATATGTTTTTGTAGATCCGGTGACTCTTGTGTGATTTCCTTCCGTTTGTGCTCATTTCGTTTCGTGTGCATTCACTAAGGTACATATATTCCATCCTTTTAGTAAGGACATTCTTTCTTTTGATTTCCGTTGATTAGTCATTTGATTCGATTGATGCTCCATTCGAATTGTTATCTAAGCTCTTGGCTCATTTGATATTTGGTATGTTTCGTTGATTTGATATCCTCACTTATGATCCTCCTTGATTTCGTTGCTCTCCATATGGCTTATTACCATAATTAGAACATTTGAAATTTGTTATTTGCAATATTTTGCCTTATCCTTTTTGCCCGAGCTATTTGTAACTAGTCATGGAGGTACCATGGCCGTGTCATTGATGCACCGATGGCATGACACTATCTGTGGCTGTGTGATTGGTCCACGGCGTTCCCTTTTTGTATGTGCACTGGATATGATTTTATTATATATGTTTGACACTCGCCATTAGTGCTTGTGTATCTGGATATGAATTTGTTTTGCAGGGAGCGTATGGATGCATCCTAGATAATTTGTTTAGTTCTATTTTATTTTAGTGAATGGTAAGTGTGTGCAATACACTCCATCTCACACTTTGGGTACATCTAGAGTCTGCAGCTCCCATGTACAATTTGATATGATATGATATGATACGATGTATGTTATTTGGTCTAAGCATGTGGCATGCTTGAGACTTTTGTTTTGAGCTCGTGGGCATTTATGTGTTTGTTCCTGTAAACTTATTACCCGTTGATTCATTCTTTGAATCCTATCAATATGCATTATATTCATATGGCATTGTTTGCAGGCTCTCTGAGTCCGTAATCGTTATCCGTTTGTTCCATTTTCTTTTGTTATATATTATATCTGTTCACTGAGCGTGTAGCTTCATCGCATTTTCTTTTACGGCCGCATGTGATAAGCCGGGAACCTGGAGGTGAGTGATGTGAGTAGAAAGAGTTAGAAGACCTACCCTAGAGAACCCTTATTGTTTGAATAATGTTTTGAAGAACCTTTATCTTATGATGTTTTGCATTCAGACCCTTTATGTTTGGGCTTTTATACTTTTGAAAAGATATTTTGATTTTGGCTCAATAATTTATTTAATAAAGTCTTCCGCTTGCGTTATTTATGTTCCGGTGTGACCCCAAACTAACCCTTCTGTCTCTCTATCGTATAGCGGTGTTACACTAAGACATGGTATAGATATCCAGACAGGGCTACCATTGACCAGAATAGAGGCTCTTGAAGATGAAAGACAAGATTTAATCCAGGAACGCCATGTATATCTAAAACCAAGACTGTCAAGAATATGATCCAAGTACTTCCAGCTTATAGAGTCAAAGGCTTTTTCAAAATCCACTTTAAATATGAGGAGTTGTTTGTTTCTTTTTTGTGTCATTCTATGATTTCACTGAGAATGATAGGGCCGTCAAGAATTTGACGTCCAACCATGAAGGTTGATTGCTCTTTACTAACAATCTTATCAATCACTTTAGCTAACCGGTTTGCTAGAATCTTGACAATGATCTTATAGTGGGTGTCAATGAGCGATATAGGACGAAAATCAGTGATGAGAGTAGGATTGTTAACTTTAGGGATGAGGGTAAAGAAAGAGGAATTAGCTCCATGAGGCATTTCACTTGAGACAAAGAAGGAATTAATGAAATCGAACATGTCCTTCTGAATGATGTCCCAATATTTCTTTACAAAAGCAAAGGAGAAACCATCAGGACCAGGAGCTTTACTACTCCCACAATCCCAAACGGCCTCCTTGATTTCCTCAAGAGAACCATCTGCAAGATAATCCTCGATCCGTGTATAAGGAGGTGAGAATAAGGAAGGTTAGGGAATAAAACCTGGGAGTCCTGGGCTTGAAATTTGTCTTTGTAAAGTTGGAAGAATGCATCTTTGATCAAGATAGGGTCTGTAATCCAATTGACTTCAACCATAATTCCATTGATCATTTGATTTTGCCTTTTTTTATTGATTAGCCCATGAAAGAATTTTGAGTTTTCGTCCCCTTCGATATCCCATTTAACCCGAACTTTTTGAATGAGGTCCATCGAAGCAAATTTGTCAATGTCTTCGAGTTCATGGAGAAGCTTAAGACGATTCACGGTGTCAGAATGCGTAGCTGAACCTGCGTCAATTTTCTTTTCAATGGAGGATAATTCCTCAATAGCCGCGGTTTTTCTGTTTCTGTCCATAGACTTGTTGTTGTTGTTTCATTGCCGAATCTTAGATTTGAGGATGCAGAATTTATCATGACATTTAATAGGGAACCGAGTGTTATTGGAGTCAAGTAAATCCCATTCGGATTTGATGATATCATTAAACTCATCTCTCAGTAACCAGGAGTTATACAATTTGAACGGAGATGGGCCAAAATCAATTTTTTCGACATGAAGGAGGATAGGGTTGTGATCCGACCATATCCTAGCAAGGACAATAATACGAATGTTTGGATTGTTTTTTCCGGGCTTCTGGTATTCGTATTAACATGTGTAAGAGTAAGATTATGGGTGTTAACGTTGAAGATGGGATGGTTAAAAACGCGGCTTCTAAACTTGGGTGTCTTGTCCTTAAGACTCCATTCACTTATTTGGGTACGAAAGTTGGGGGAAATATGTCAAGGAAGCAAGCTTGGAAAGAAGTGGTGGACAAGGTGTTATCTCGTCTTTCTAGATGGAAGATGAAACTCCTTTCAATCGGAGGCAGACTCACTCTTCTTAAGTCCGTGTTAGGATCTATGCCAATCTTCCATATGTCCATTTTTAAGGTTCCCTCGAGTATTCTTAAATCTCTTGAATCTATTCGTAGTCGGTTCTTTAATGGCCAGGATCCGAAGAGTAACAAAGCTTCTTGGGTAAAGTGGAACAAGGTCCTAACTCCGAAGGATAAAGGGGGTTTAGGGGTATCAAGCTTGTTTGCCCTTAATAGAGGTCTCATGCTCAAGTGGGTTTGGCGGTTCTATTCTCAGAAATGTTCCTTATGGACTAAAGTGATTAAGGCTATTTATGGGGAGGACGGGAATTTGAACAAGGATGTTTCTGGTGGAGTTCGAACCTGCTGGACATCGATAGTTCACGAAGTAAGGGTGTTACAAGGTCGGGGTATTAATGTTGCAGATTACATCCGATTGAAGCTGGGGAATGGGGAGAACACGCGGTTCTGGGTCGACAATTGGTATGAAGGCGGTGTCATCAAAGAGCTGTTCCCACGTATGTTCGCTCTTGAGTTGAATAAGAATGCTACTGTTAGTTCGAAATTGAATGCGTCAAGTTTAGATAACTCATTTCGAAGAAAAGCGAGAAGTGGAATTGAAGAGATGCAACTTAACTCTTTGGCTGAGATTTCTCGGATGACTACTCTCGTGCCTTGCGAAGATCGTTACGTTTGGACGTTAGAAAGTGATGGGGTCTTTTCAGTGGCTTCAATTCGAAAGGAGATTGATGGGAATCGGTTTCAGGATGTTAGTTTGCCGACTAGGTGGGTTAAATCCGTGCCAATCAAGGTGAATATCATAGCTTGGAAAGTCAAATCTAACGCGCTCCCAACGCGTTTTAATATCTCTCGTCGTGGAATGGATATTGATTCGATTGTTTGTCCCATTTGTAATGCCGGTGTGGAATCGACAAACCATATTTTCTTTCAATGCGTTGTAGTGAGACAGATTATGCGTAAGATATCTTCTTGGTGGAATATCGACTATTCGGATGTGAATTCTTACAAGGAATGGCGAGTTTGGTTGGTTTCTATTCGGATTCAATCCAAACTCAAAGGCGTTCTTGAGGGTGTATACTATGGTTTGTGGTTGTATATGTGGAACTTTCGCAACAAGTTTCTAGTTCTTTTTATTGGTGTAAATTCAGATGTAAAGCGTCGTTCAAGTGGGACGATTGGCTTAAGAACCCTTATATTGTTCTTGTTTGATCTAGCTCCTTGCTAGTGTTTTAATAAATCGCCGTTAAAAAAAAAACTATATATATATAGGGGACCGTTCTTTACAGAACCACTTTTTTGTACAGAACCTACATAACCAACTTTGGATCAATAAGAAATTAGTATTATTAAATCATTTTATTTAATTCAAAAGGGTAAAATAGTAAAACACATTTTCACTTTCTTTTTGAATTTTTTTTTAAAAACGTTTTTATTATGCCTTAAATTTCAAGAATTTATTTTCTTATTATTATTTATTTTTTTCAGAATTAATTTTTTTTTAATTTTTTTTTTTCAACAAATATATTTCAAAAAAATGAGGTGCATATATGTTTTTTTAAATATGTTTTTTTTAATATTATAGAAATTCATATATGTTTCTTGCATACAAGTTTAAAAAAAATAAAGTGCATATGTGTTTTTTTTCCTTTATACAATTGTTTAGCCATGAAACTTGTTTTTTTTCTTAAAATGATAATTGCACATATGTTTCCGCATTATCTTCGAAAATTTATAACAAAATTCGTAAACATACACGTGTAATCTCTAAATTTATAACAAACCAAAAACATATTATACACAAAATTTAATATCAAATGAAATTAATTTCAAATACATATAGTTGTCCACGTCATTCAAAAACATGTGTGCGCTCTTCCAAAAACATACGTGCACGCTTCACTTTCTCTTCAAATTCATTAGAACATATGTGCACTCTTCCAAAAACATGTGTGCGCTCTTCCAAAAACGTATGTACACGCAACGCTTTCTCGTCAAATTCATTAAATTATATATGTACGGCTTTCGATAACATATATGTACAACTTCTTAAACACAAATGCATTCGTTGATCATTTTCATCATGCGTCGTCTTTCCTATAATTGTAATTTAAAACAAGCATGAAAGATGATTAGAATATGTCTAAATTATGTTTCATTAAATCTCATGACCAGCAAGTACAAATTTCATTCTCTAGCGAAAGTGCAAAACGCTTAATTCATCTGTCTAGTTACATCTATTTATGTAGTTTCTTAATAATGGACCAATTTATGTATTTACTTAATAAACAATTGAAGTTTACATCTATTTTTTTAAATACATCTTTTAATACGTTAATTTTTTAATCTATTTTTTATATTTTGATTGAAAACAAATATGTTAGTGTTAGTAAAATAATAAGAAGTATATTCAGAGTAGTTAAAACCTAACCTGCCAACATTCTTGAACACCAAATATGTTTTTTGTAATCAACAAACAATATTACTACCGACCAAAATTATATGCAAATGTGCCGATCATTTGTCGTATATCAAGCGTTCTTACCTTGCATTATTTTTAACTGAGATTGGTAGAAGATTATCGACATCGCCTTCGTCTTAGATGTATTGCCATTGTCACCGATCTGCAATCTAATAAAAAATAGTATAGCAAAATTAACCCTTGAAATAATATGTAGAACAGAAACTAACAACTATAAAATCGATAACATGTAAAATAAAAATCAAAACATTGCATTAAATCTTGGATAGGAATCTGGTACACCAAATCGTTTGATTACATAAATCGTTTATACAAATCATGGATATCTATTATACTATATGTTTATACACTAAAAAGATATAATCATCTGGTAATTAAAGAATATTCTTTGTGATAAACTTAGATGGGAAGAGGAAGAAGTTGACGGCTGAAAATCACATGATATGATAGAACGTGTTTTTGTGGTTTGAATTGTTTTCAAGGTCATTAATATCCCAAAAAAATGGGCAATTATTGAAAGCAATAAATTGATATGACTATACTACCCTTTAGTCATTTACAAATATTTCTTTAATCTTTTCTTTAATGACACAAATGGCACACATGATCTTATCCATTGATCAAATAAATGAAAGGCTTAGATTGATTTATATTGGTTCTGTAAGTTCGGTACAAAAAACTGGTTCTGCAAAGAAAATGTCACGAGGGGACCGTTCTTTGCAGAACCACTTTTTTGTACAGAACCTACAGAACCACTTTAAACCAATTAGAATTTAGTATCATTACTTTTTTTATTTAATTCAAAAGGGTATAATAATCAAAACACATTTTGACTTTTTTTGAATTTTTTAATTAAAAAACATTTTTTTAAACCTTTAAATTTTTGAAATTAATTTATTTTATATATTTTTTAGTGTATACTGTTTTCAAAAGAAAAAAAATGAGTGCATATATATTTGTTTTAATATTGTAAATTCCATTTTTTTAGTTTAATATTTTTTTGTCAGCATACATGTTTTTTAAAAATTCCAGTGCATATGTGTCTCTAAATTTATAACAAAACTAAAACATAAATACAACACACAAAATTTGATATCAAATGAAATACAATTCAAATACAAATGTATATTGTTAAATATAGATTGCAAGAAATTCAAAACATGTGTGCACTCTTCAAAAAATATGTATGAACGCTTCGAGAACATATATGCACGGTTTCGAAAACATATATGCACCGGTTCGAGAACATTTGTGCACGCCATCTAAAAGCATCAATTAATGCCGTTTTATGAATTACAATACGTCTTCCAACTCATTTTCCTTTGCACCTCCCATGTGTTCATAAATTAAAGTCACCAACCTACACACAAAGTCACAGCTTAGCACTTGCATATAAAATGCCAAAATATATGGTACGTTGATCAAAAGAAGTTACTTGCGAAAGAAAAATAATAACAAATACGTGTAAGAACATAGATTTAGATATATAACATTACGAAATATAACTTCTGTAATTTCTAATTTAACATTAGAACCTATCAGACAAAACACATTGAGAAGTCCAGGAGAGCGTGGTTTGAAAAAAAAATCTTAGATATTACTAGATTTTTATGATCTCACATCAGTCTATATGATAGCGCATATATGTCGAACTCACATCAGTCTATATGAAAACTTTAAGATCTCATTTACCAAACTATTCGTCTAAAGATACCTCCTAAATCATTTAACAAACTATTATTAATAGTACAATCGACAAACTTCTGCAATGTAGTTGAATCATGAATCAGAATCTACATTCAACTACTGTATTACGTGTGAGGAAAGGTCAAGTACTTGGTCATGGGAACCGTAACTATATTCTTACGAGCATTTGTGGCAGATTTTTGCACGGCTGTAACAACTTCTTTAGCCTTACCGACACCAACACCCACATTACCTTTCTTATCACCAACAACTACAACTGCCCTAAAATGCAATTTTTTCACTCCTTTCACAACCTTTGTCACCCTCCTCACCTGCAGTTTTGTAGTCGTTTAGTTAACAATCAAACAAAGATATATATATATATCAAAATTTCAAAACCAGGTATCACATATAGCTTATAATTGTTCA
This sequence comes from Tanacetum coccineum, assembly GCA_026074375.1. Classification (NCBI taxonomy): domain Eukaryota; kingdom Viridiplantae; phylum Streptophyta; class Magnoliopsida; order Asterales; family Asteraceae; genus Tanacetum; species Tanacetum coccineum. Next base: position 30,935 of record BQNB010073364.1, read on the forward strand.
CTTAATACTAGAATAAACAAAAAAGTCATTTTAAACAAGTAATTTCTAATTTTCTATGGGGCAAATTTCCTACTGATACCGAAGATCATCCATGTCAATCTCGGATCATATAAGCATAAAGCATTCACATGAACAATTGACCAGTCATATACCCTTTTGACGTTTGAGGTCAAACTTAGCTAATCTTAAATTCCAAAATTGATGTAAATCTAGTCGCAAACTATGCACCAATTTCAATCTATAATCAAGATAAGTCAAAATAGTCAATGCAATCCCCATTTCATAAACATAAACAAAATTCTTCACATCACAACGATGTAACCAACAATACTATTTAGTAAGACACGTACCTTTCGGTTTAGAAACGAGATGAGGACTCCATATAATTATATCTCCATATAATTATTTAACACCAAATATGAACAAAATCATCCATTATTAATTTTCTAAAACTCAAAGTAGAAAAAACCGATTTCAAAAACTCAAAGTAGAAAAAACCATACAGAGCCCAATATTGAAAATTGTACCTATTTGTCAAGCCTCTTCTCCATTACGTCATGCATTTTCCCTTGAATTAATATATGTAAGGACATTCGATTGTGAGTCTAAGTAAGCAAAATATGAATATGAAGACTATGGATTGAGGCAGTCATGGATCTGATGACGATGGATGGAGGCGGTTGTAAAATCGTAACGTAGTGTGCCTCTTTTACGATCGGGATCGAAATATGCTTACACCGAAGTGCCTCTTTTATGAATAAAATTGTGAGAATAACGATTGGTCGGTGAAGATGTTGGAGGCGGTTGGGGGCTGGGAGAAAAAGGGAGGCGACAGAAATTATAAGATGGAGTATTTTTGCCCTAATTAAATGGGGAGGTTACTTTAAACATATTACAGGTTTTTAAAAACTATTAATTTCAAAATTCCAAATATACCCTTAACTAATTTAATCTGTTTTACTCAATACTCCTTCCAATTACAATAATTACACTAATGGCCCAAGTCATCTCATTCATTCATTAAATGATCTAATGGTTTATATTTGGTTCTGTAGGTTCTGTACAAAAAACTGGTTCTACAAAGAAAATGCCACTATATATATATATAGAGTAGGGATCCAGTGAGTAGTAAATTAAAATAAAAAGTGGTGAGAAGTGACTAAAACCACACATTTGAGATGCAACGACTTGCATTAGATGCATTTCTA
>BQNB010073365.1:0-32142 GCA_026074375.1 Tanacetum coccineum
TCAAATCTTGAGGCAAAACGCAGTCAAGAAATGAAATGGATAGAGTCTCCCCTAGGCAAAACGCAATAAGGGTCTTCAATTAGGCAAAATGCAGAGGCAAAATGCAACCTTTCATAAACCAAAACGCAGGAACCAAAACGCAATAGGCAAAACGCAGGACCAAAACGCAATACCCAAAACGCAGAGGCAAAACACAGGACCAAAACGCGATAGGCAAAATGCAATAGGCAAAACGCAATACCCAAAACGCAGAGGTAAAACGCAATAACCAAAACGCAGAGCCAAAATGCAATAGGCAAAACGCAATCAAGAACACCCCTTCAGTTAGTCAAAACGCAGCCAAGAAAAAAATCATCAAACTTTCTTGAAAGCTACGAAATGATGTTAAAACCACCTAGTATTGATGCAAGGGATAATTCTAAGCCCGAAAGTACAAATCTTTAACACCTTTAACCACAAACAAAGATCAATCTTTTATTTTTTCTTGCTTTATTTTTTGAACAAAAAAATAAAACAATCAAGCCACGAATTCGAGCTTATTTAACCACACGAATCCATACGCAGCTCTGATGCCAATTGTAGGATCCCGATAACACTTTCACTTCATATACCACACGAATCTAGATCAAGAAAAGAGAGAGAGTTGATTTCTAGAGAGAGAAAGAGGAGAGACAGAGTTGAGAGAGAAAGGAGAAAAGTGAAATATTATAAATGAAATCAACTTCTATGTACCTTTTCTAAAGTGGAAAATGTATATATATACCCTGACACTTAAAGTGACGTGCAGGATATTTGACTAGGACCCGGGCTCGGGTTTTGCTTAGGATTAAACCCGAAACATATACAATATTAGATTAACTATCGAGCCCGATTCCCGATACTTTCCTATTACAACGTTAACTAATTGATTGACCAAGACTAACATACATAATGGACGAACTTCATGTTCGACTCAATATTTTGAGGCTAACAGGGACTGATTCGGAATCGCAAAAAGTATAGGATAGACTGCATATGCATATTCAGGTCTATCGACCTTAAAAACCAGTAATGAAACCATAGTTTGACATTGCACAGGAAATTGTCTTCATAACAATAGTAATGAAGTAACTAGGTTAGCGCATTTTCTCTCTTGATATCTCCTATCTTTTTACTTTTCAGTTATTTATTTTATTGTTATTTATTTATTTCATATCAATTCTAAAAACCATTTTCAAAACGTGACATTTCAAATTAAAACTAATTACACCTTAGCTCTTGGGATGACCTCGGATTTACCAATCTATACCACCCACGATCGGGTTCTCTGCCCGTTAGTGCGTCGTTAGGTAGATCGAGTTTTATAAATTTAAAACTTGACAAAAATAAATTTTAAAAGAAAATACGCATCACCCTCTAATCATTTGACGATAAGTCGTTTGATCAATAGGAGTGCCTTGTAAATAAGCATCCAGTCTCTTAGTGGCCATAGGTGTGCTCATGGAGACACAATCATCCATAACATGTTTCTTTAAAAGCTCAATTGCATATTGTGACTGACTAATGAATATGACATGTGGTGATTGATGAACTTGAAGTCCTAAAAAGAATTTTAGTTCACCAATCATAGACATCTCAAAGTTATTTTTCATAAGATTTGCAAATTGTTTTGAAAAATCTAGATTTGTGAAACCAAAAATGATGTCATCGACATATACTTGAACAAGTAATATGTCTCCCCCGTGACGTCGCGTAGACAAAGTCGAGTCAACAATACCTTTAGTAAAATGATGTTCAACCAGGAATGAAGACAGATTGTCATACCATGCTCGTGGAGCTTGTTTGAGGCCGTATAGAGCTTTCTTCAACTTGTATACATGGTCAGGAAAATCTAGATTGACAAATCCATCAGGTTGGCTAACATAAACTTCCTCTTTCAATGGACCCTTGAGAAATGCAGTCTTAACATCCATCTAAAAGATTGTAATGTTTTTATGTGCAACGAACATCCTGACGGCTTCAAGACGAGCAACATGAGTGAATGATTCCTCAAAATCAATGCCTTTTTCCTGCTTGTAACCCTTCTCAACAAGACGAGATTTGTTTCGAATAACAATGTTGTTTGCATCACTTTTATTCTTCTAGATCCATTTGACAGCAAGTGTATTCTTTCCATCTGGTCTGGGAACTAGTTCGTATACATCTATTCTCTCAAATTGATGCAGATCATCTTGCATTGACTCTATCCAACTGTGATCTGACATGGCTTCTTTGATGTTCTTTGGTTCGAGAGTGCTGACAGTTAATGCATACATGCATAATTCAGAATCAGTCTGAAGTCTATTTTGAGTCATCACAGGTTTGGATGGGTCACCAATTACTTGTTCCAAAGGATGAGCTTTTGTCCAGATATGTGTTGAGGGTTGTACTTGGTGGAACTCATGCATATTTGATGGGTCTAGAGCTGTTGTTGATGACTTGGCTTATTCAAAGTTTGGAGCATCATATGGAACAAATACCGTATTACCATCAAAATCTGCAGAGTCTTCTTGATTTAATTCATCAACCTTGTTTATGGATATTAGAGAAATTTGTTCGTCAGATGTAGTTACAATGGGAGGAGCCTCGTGGTCTTCAACAATGATTAAAGATGTCAAAGGTGAGTCTTCATGATTGTGAACTTGTTGTGAAGCGGAATTAATGGACACCTCAAAAGATCTCTTCTCAAAATATTCTTCATACATTAGAACGAACAAATTATCCAAGTCCTCTTTAGATGGAGTATTCATGGATTCTGCTGATGAATCATCATGTATGAATCATTGAGAAACAGGTTCTAGACTTTCATGTTCAGAAGCCATAGCTGTAAGCTCGTCAAATTTGACATGGATGGTTTCCATAATCTTTTTGGTTCGGCGATTATATATTCGAAACCCTCTCGATGTTTCTAAATATCCAATAAAGATTCCAATGTCTGCTTTCGGTTTCATCTTTCCAAGATCTTCTCGATCATTTGTTGGATAACATAGTGAACTGAATACATGAAAGTACTCCACATTTGGTTTTCTGCCGTGAAGGAGTTCATATGGAGTCTTGTTGTACCTCGTATGAATGATTGACCGATTTTGAGTAAAGAAAGCGGTAGAAATTACCTCGGCCCAAAGAAATTATGGTAATCATGAAAAGATAAGCATTGTGCGTACAGCCTTAACAAGAGTACAATTGCGTCGTTCAACAGCACCATTTTGTTAAGGCGTTCGAGCATTCAAAAATTGTTGTATAATGCCTAACTTTTCATAATGATCCTTAAGAGTTGCGTTTTTAAATTCAGTGCCATTGTGTGTTCGAATATTGTGAACTTTAGCATTGTAATTCAACTGAACTTGAGCAATAAACTTCTTTATGATCTCTCGGGTCTCATCTTTGGTGTGAAGAAAATATACCCATATGAATGAAGAATAATCATCAACGATCACTAGAATATACTTCTTTCCGTTGATGGTTGCTACCCTCACTGGCCCACATAAGTCCATATGTAACAATTCCAATTTAGAATGAGTGATTGGAACCAATTTAGGTGGATGAGAAGATTTCTTGCTTTTTCCCCGCTCACATGCAGAACACGGGTGATCTTTATTGTATTTGAATTTAGGAAGACCATCAACCAAATCGTGTTTGGTAAGATCGTTTATGGTACCGAAGTTTAGATGTGAGAGTCTGCGGTGCCATAACCATGAACATTGTTAGAAGTTGGCTTTGGAGAGAAGACAAACAGGTGAAGAAGCAGCCATATCTAAAATGGAGATAGTATACAAATTGGATTCACGAGCTCCTGTAAGCAAATCATCTCCTTTCAGTTTTCGCACATAGCATGTGTTGGAGCGAAAAGCAACTTCTAAATCACCATCACAAAATTGTCCTACACTGAAGAGGTTATGTCCTAGGCCTTCAACATAATATACATGACAAACAATGATATTGCCTTGTACATAATCGCCATAGCCTGTGATTGCTGCAAAGTGATCATTTCCAAAGCAGACTGTGCCCATGAATTTCTCAACGAAATTTTTTAGCAGTGAACGATCACCAGTCATATGCTTTGAACATCCACTATCAACAATCTACCAAACGATTTGAACCACCTGCAACACATGAAGAAACCACATATGGACAAGGGGACGTTTTGGCTACCCATTTTTTAACGGGAACCGATGTATTAACAATGTTTCTACTATTAATAACATTCAGAGTCATCTTAATAGGAGACCAAACAACATTTGGTTGTAGTTCGTACCACTTTTGCCACATTCGACTAGTTTGTATCTTATGCTTCATGTATTTGCTAAGTGAATTATCTCGCATAATTACTGAAATTGACTTATACACACTAGAGACCTTATTTCTGGCACTTAAAGGAGTAATTGCAGCAATCTTAGTTTTGGAAACTACGAAAGTAGTGTCTAAGGACTTAGATTGTGTAGTCTTAACAGAAAACCTAGTCTTTGAAACTACGCGAATAGTATCTATGAACGCATATTTTGCTGTTCTTGGGGTAGTGAATAAGGCTCTTCTAACTTTCGATTGCACATTCAATTTATAATTCGCAGGACATTTATCATGACATGGAATAAGCATATTTTTAGCACACGAAACACACAATACATCCTTCGCTTCAAGAGAATTTTGAACATCAACATGAGTTACAATCTTTTTGTTTGAAACAACATTCTTAGATGCAACATATGTCTTTTTATTTGTCCTAACAGAAACTTCTACTTTCTCTGATGATTTCTTAGTGTTGGATAAGACACTATTCTTCAATGGTAAATCTCTATTCAATGGTCTTCTAACACTAGAAGCAGCGCTCAGTCCTGTAGAAGGTAAAACACTCTTAGCTCTTTTTGCATTTGGTTCTAGTTGCTTAGTGACTTTGTACATTCCTGGTGCTATGACATTTTGGTTTGTTCAACATATTTCTTTTTGTTAGGTGAAGTCTGTAAAGTGACTATTTTTGACAAAACATGTTTTATTCTATTGAGGGCGCAACAGTTTTTTTTGAAAAAACTTATTTATTTTAGAGCTGTACACTAAAGAAGTTGATTAGAAACATTGGTTTTTTCCAACTTAGTGTTCACAAACTTTCCTTTTTCAACCTTTTTTAGTTTAGCTTTTAACTCAGATATTGTTATCAAAAGATCTTGATTATGTGCACGTACTTCTACATATGCATAGGTCTTTTGATTACATCTTAATTATATTACTGATTTCGCTTTGTAGTTTTGAGTCGTGTCCCTTTTTGATTGAATCAAAAAGTTTTTGATATTATGATTTGACATTTTCTTGTTCTTTTATCAAAGACTGTACTTGAAATTTCAAAGACACGTTCTCATTCTCAAGCTTTTCCATCTTTGATATCCAAAAGGTTTCATAAACAGTTTTCAAAGAAGATTCACATTTTTGTCTTTCCTTTTCATGCTGTAATTGTAATTCAAAATCAAGACTTTGTTTTTGACATCTTTAAACATCGTTTTCAAGAATGTTTATTCATTTTTGCATTCCCTCTTGGATTTCAATGGAGTCCTCATAAAGAGCATTTAATTGCTTTCACACTCATGACTCAACAACACACAACATACGGTTTCTTGCTTGATTTTTGCTTCCAAGAGTTGATCATTCAAAAGCTCATTGTGTTTCCATGTTACATTAAAAGCACTTTCTGTTGAGTCAGAAACACCTTTCATTTCTTTTAAGTCTGATGAAAATCGTTGTTGAAAGATTTCAAAATTCAAATGCAATTCATGAAGAATTGGTTTAAACTCTTGTTGACAAAATTTTGTTAACCGTATTTCTTCTGGAGTTGTATAGAAAATGCTTTCACGTTTAGAATTTGTTTGTAATAATGCAAACAACTTTTTAAATTCATTTTCCATTTTTTCCAAATACAGTTCATTGGATTTGAACTTGGCATTGAAGCCACATAAGGTTTTGTCTTAGAGGATGAAGTCGATGTACTTGCATTTGAAGAGTTTTCAGAAGGAATAAAAGTAGATGAAAAATATTTTTGTTCAGCAGATAGTTCTTTTTGTGAAACAAAGTCCTCATAAAGAGCATTTAATTTGTTGTAATCAATTGGACGAAAATTTTGTTTTTTCTCAATAGCAACTGGATCATTCAATTTGCTTTCTATTTTCTTTTGACTCTTGGTTGCATCGTCAACAGTATCTCTAACATTCACATAAATTATTGAATCACTAAAGCAAGAAGCATTATATAATTTTGGATTCTAAGAAATTTGTAACAATCCATGTTTTAGGTCATTGTACGACGTCATATATTTCACTATTTATTTTTAGTCTTGTACGCGTTTGCTTTTAATTTTAATCGTTAAGTTAAATCGCGTAAACTAAAAATTATCATTCAACGTAAACGGGCATCAAACAATTAAATGTTTACATCAAACAAGTGTTAGATAATTATTTAGGGGATAATTATTAACTTTGTACATTTTATTTTTTATTGGTTACGTAAAGTGTTTACGTTTCGCGATAAAATACGTTTAGGCATTCCCGGAACCACCAAAATTTATCTACGCTTCAACAAATATCCATTATTATACCCAATACTCAAAGTTTAATAAAACTTCACCCATGCTAACATTGTTGGTCAAATTGTACATAATATAAATCAACTAGAACCTACATTTACAAGTATTACGTATACCTTTAGTCTTTACATCATTTAACTTTAAGTATAACTAGATATTTATACAAGATAGCAAAAACCAACTAGTACCCCCCCCCTAAAAATTCAGATGATATGAAGTCCCTAGGGGACCAAGAGCACATAATGGACTAACTAAGTACCATGTACAACACTAGAACTCATTAGTCTTGGTCCATGACTAGTGTTATTGACCAAGACTTCCCTAAAACCCTCATCTTGTCTTAAGACTTCTACAAGTGGTAATTGACTAGTCCAAGTTGTATATAAGGCAAGTATAACTTGTAGAAAACTCACACACTTCATTTGCATAAGTAAAAGTTTACAAAATCTCTCTTGCTCTCCTCCCTAGCCCACGGCTTGAACAAACACCCCTAACAAACCCATACAAATTTTATTTAGCAAGTATACAAGTGATCTTACAACATATCTAAGATATACCAAGAAGGTTTGAAGGTTTAGTTAAGCATTTACAAGGGTTAATCAAGAAAGGTTTTGGATTAGGGTTTCATTGGAATTAGGGTTTTTATAGTATTGGAAGCTTGGGTTTATTATCTAAACTAGGGTTTAGATCTTGTTTTTCATCATCATACTTCATACTAAGGTTATCTAAAACCCTTAAACTCGTTACATTTGTGATTTCATATGTATATTATGTTTATAAACTGAATCACCATCTAAGAAACTTATTAACATGTAAAATGGATTTTTACTTGTGATCATGTTATGATATACTTTGTTATATGCTATATTGATGTTAAGAACATGTGAGAATGGAATTATATACATTATATGAGTGTGGATTAATTTATAGAAGTATATATAAGTTAATAGTTTAAAAAGTTACTTAATAAGTTTATAAGTAGAAGTGATATGAGATTTTGTTATCATGGACAATGTATGGACAAATGATGGACTAAAGACCTTAAGTATGTAAGACATGTGGTATAAGTTGTTGTAGAGGACTTGTAACAAAGTGACTAAACTAAAAGGTTATAAAAACAAGTTTTAAACACATTTTAACAAAATGATCAAAAGTTGCTATTTTAAATTCGAATATAAAGTATATATTTTATATTTTTTATAAAATACTACATGTTACAAGGATCGTAGCATGTAGAGAACTCGAAAAACCGATTTATAACGAAGGAGATACGTAATTTGCAAGTTATACGATAATAAACGCTTTTATAAAAGAAATTTTATAAAAACTTATTACAATTCACCTCTGATATAAATGATTGGTTATTTTTCTCAGAAAGTACATATTTTTAGGATTCCAAAACATTAAGAATTGTAATTTTTGGATCAATAACGAAGGAGTTATAGATTTTTTATGTTTACGATAATAAATAAGTTTATAAAAATAATTATATAAACTATGAACAGTAAAAATCACTATTCATCTTAGATACATTTTGGAAAATACATTAGTTAGATAAAACTTTTAATTACGAAGACGTGCTCGAAAGAATCACTAAAATCGGAGTTAAAACGAATAAGATACGACGTTTACGGGTTTACGATAATTAAATTTATAAAAGTGTATGAACAGTAAAAGTACTTTTCACCAGAGGACTTAAAATATGAAAATGTAATATTTTGATAACCCTTCTTAATACGAAAGCGTAGACATAAGAAACGTAAGAAACGAACTTAAAACGAGAAAGTGATGCCGTTTTTACTAAAGAGATATTTATAAACGTTTTTATTTATAAATATGATTTCACAAATACAATTAGATGGTGATGTAGATATATATAATTATATACGGTCTTAGTTATTCAAAGTACTTAGTACTCATACGGCCTATAATTAATTAGGTTGCATTCGGGCGTATTCGTGACTCATTTTCTGTTTGTGATTTACATTATCGATTCACTCACTCAAGGTGAGTTCATAGTCTCACATTTTACATTTACAATGATTTACATGTTTTAGGGTGAGAAGCATATTCATGTTTTACAATTGGATGCTAGTGGACATTTTACATTACGATTACGTGTTTGCCTAAGTAGCGATAACCCTCTAAGCCCATTATCATGAATTGTCAATTACTTGTTGTGAGCGAGAATGTTATAAATAGATCTATTTGGGATTGACATCCCCATTCGGGTGAGTCATGCTTACTATGCCGGTATGCCGGACAACGAATGTATACCATGTCGGATTTAGGATGATCGTTTAGAACATCGATCACTGGCAATGTTGCACTTTAAAATGCATTCATACATGTCGAGCAGCAGTGTCATGAGCTAGGGAAACGTAATCACATTTTAATGATGTTTGCATGTGTTCATTATGCATAGGGGAACTCTGCGGCGCTGCATTATACATTTTACAAACCTATGAATTCACCAACATTATTGTTGACATTTTAAGAAATGTTTTCTCAGGAGAGCAATGAGGTACAAGACAAGGGGTACATTGGTGGTCGCTATTTTAGAAGTCGTATGCTTTAAAGATTTGGTTGCATTACATTTTAGGGACATATTTGTTTGGACTAAAATCTTTGTATTTTGAACAATGAGCAAGTGACATTACGGATTAATGTAAAACAAATGTTAAATTTCAATGTATCGTTTTTTTAAACGACTTTTAAAAGGAAGTTCTATAAATATCTTATCTATTGATAAATGAAGTACCACCCCAGACCCCATATCTGTCGTGACCTAATATGGGGTGTTATAGATTGGGATCAAGGGCCAAGGTTATAGAGAACCTGACCAAATTCATAAGCTGTACTATAACCTGTTTTCAAAACATTGCATTCATACAAAGGCATTTTTCCACGGGACAAACATACCACTAGTTTCCATTAGTTGGTCTCTAGATCCTAGAATCATTCATGATAGAAATACATGTTATAAATATACTATGTATATTACAATTAACTAAAAGAAGTCTTAATAATATTAATATAAGCCTACTTTTGATTTTCAGATTTTGTGTCTAGGTCGGATATCAGAGTATTCCACAGGTCACTTACAACGAGGTTAATCTATTCCGTTCGGAGGATCTGTCAGACATGAGGCTCTCCGGGAGTCGATGGACTGCCATGATGTCAGAGGACCCTAATGTGCTTATTGATTTTTTTGTATTTGTTTTTTTGATTGGGCCGCATTTTCAAGCCCCACCATCACCGGATTATTGACTGGCCCCTGAGGAGCCATAGCAGGCACCAACTTTTACCATAGTTTGTTCCTAAGCCTGTATACCAGGAGTTTATACCACCGGAGGATGAGGTGTTTCCAGCTGAGGAGCAGCCACTGCCTGCTGTTGTCTCACCTACTACCGACTCACCAGGATACATTGCAGACTCTAATCCAGATGAGGATGAGGTAGATCCTGAGGAGGATCTTGAGGAGGATCCTAAGGAGGACCCCACTGATTATCCTACTGATGGAGGAGACGATGATGATTGATGATGAGTCATCCGATGATGACGAGGATGAGGAGTCATGATTTTGAGGATTAACGAGTATGGAGGAGGATGAGCACTTCCAACTTCGGCTGACTCTGTCCTAGCCACTTTACAACCAGTGTAACGTTAGGATGTGTTGTTCCGAGATTCATACACATCCAAAATATCCCTTCCTTTAGATACAGAGGATTGCCAGACTACTTGCGATACCTTACTCCACCACCGAATCCACTACTCTCTCGCAATTTATCATCACCACAACCCCTGATACTATCACCACTACCTAGATACTAACACTTTAACTCCCCACCGCTAAAGAGGTAGAATATTACTTAATAGTTTTGTGACATCAAAAGGCATACATAATCATAACAACAAAGCATAAACACGGAAGTCTCAAATAAATAACCATAAGGAAGAATAAGTCACCATGACTTAATGTACATAATATCACAAAGGACATACATATCCAAACGAAATAACCGAAATAACGAATGTCTCGAGAAAAGTAACAAATCATATTCAAAACTTAAGATCTCTGGGTAAGTCCAACACTGCAGCACTCATATCCCGAAGCAACCCCCAGCTCCTAGCTTTAGAAAACCGTGCAGGCCAGTAACAGAAAGTGCGGCCTGATCTTACAAAGCCTAGTGAACAGATATATATCATCGAACGCAAAAAGATAACGGAAAATCAACGATACTATATCAATGTTCAAATGGATTAGGATTCAGCATAGACATGAACAAAGGAAAACAAGTATATAGGTACATGTACAACTCAGGATCGACGCAGGTCCATGTTGTAACGTTACGCATACAGATTATGTAACCGACCAAACACTACCCCTAACCCGTGAGCCCAAACAAATCAAAACAAGGAGATCACCATGGAGTCGAAGCTCCAATCATGATCAAGTACGAGTGATATCACCCACTACAACCAGTCACCATTATATACATAAATCAAATGATCTAAAAGACCAAGCTGGAATACAAAACCAAATCTAGGAATAATCCATACTCGGCCCTTAAACACAAAATAAAGAATCCATGAAAGCGCAATGAAAATAAACAATGGGGGTGACTTGAATATCTCACACCCACCACCTCCCCCACGACCATGCCAACTTAGCAACACGAGCACTGACCACCCAAACCAACCAGGTCAATGAAACAAAAAGATGACTCGTTTCCTCAAACAGAAGGGTAATCAAATCAAAGTCCATACAAAGTTCATTTCAAAGGGATCAAAGCAAAGGTTCAATGTCAAAAGTTTCAAATAACAAAGGTAGCATACAGGGTTCAAAATATAACATAATAACAGATCAAGAAAAGAATAGCCAAGATAAAAAGTGCTCAGATCAAAAGTAGCAAATCACATAAGTAATCAATATAGAGAGGGAATATGTTCCATGAGAAAAACCTTAACGATAAGGTCAGAATGTGACTGTAGCATTATTCCGAATCAAAGCAATAAACAAAGAAACACCACAGGAAATCAAAATCACTCTCCTGTCTTGACCAAACCTAAAGAAAATGATAAAAATTTGAATTACAAACAATTCAATAAATTATACTTTCCATTTTTAGTAACTTTTCCTATTTTTAGTAACTTCCATTTTAGTAAGTTTCCAAATTAAGTAATATTCATCATTTGAGATTCTATTAAGTATGTTGAATAGTTTATAGGGACTTAACATGTCTCAACCTTACAAGTTTAGGGTTACCCAATACACTTTCCATATTTTAGGGTTTAATATACAAATCAACAATTTTCAAGGTTAAAAGTGTAAATATCAAAGTTTCACATTTTATTCAGATTATACCTTCCATTTCTATATTTACAAGTCAAACCCTTAATTTACACAATTTACATATTTTAGCCCATCTTGTTTATAAATTATTTTAAACAATATCTATTAATTATCCACAATTTACTAAACAATTCCATATAGGATTCAAAAATGACAAATACAGACATTATACATAAAATACAGACCAAACATTCCACTTTTCAGAATTTACAATTTCAGTCCCAAATTTTAATTAATTAAAAACGAATTACATATTATATAATAATTAACCAATTTATAATCCCACAAATAATATCAAACAGACACTTTATATCTCCCCAACTTATTTTATACAGAAAATAATAAATATAAAAACATGTATTGGTTAAAATAGACCTCATAGTTTCAGAAATTACAAATCACCCCCTTATATTTTAAAATCACAATCGGCTAATTAAATAAATCAACAAAACCCTAATTTGATTTTTCCCAACCACAACACAATTATTACTCAATCATTAGCATTTATTGAACCTGGAAAAATTAACAAAACCCTAACCCTAATTCGTTTAAACCCTTTTCTTTCTTTTTCCCTTTATTCGCAACTCGACAAACAAAGAAAAATCCCAATAAATTTTCAAACCTCTTCTAAATTCTTCCAACATTTTATCTGAGTTACATATGCTATATACAACCTTAGAAAAAATATAAAATCAAGTGTACAAACATTATTGTGCCGATTTCATAATCATTTCGGAATTAGGGTTTCTAATTTTATTTAATTCAAACGATCAATATAACATGATGGATATTTTTACACTAACAATATTATGAATTAGAATGATGAAAAATGAGATACAAAAATACCCTTGATGATCCTTGATGATTTGATGAATTTATAATACTCGGTTGTGTTTATTTCGAACCAAAACAATTACCACGATCGAACCAAGCAATCCACGATCTTCCCACTATTTTTCCCACCTTTGATCTCCAAAACACCTTAGAAAAATGGTCTCAGCCCTTGAAAAATTTAGATGCCGCCTCTTTTGTTTATGGGTGCGTTGTGTTTTGTTTTTTAGGGTATAAAAAAATAAATTGCAAAGGAATAAAATAGAGTAATTTGGCCGAATATTGGCTTTTAAATAGAACCAAAGTCAGATTTTTTAAACTTGCCAATATATTTATGTCATTATCCTAATTTATTGATTTAATTGGTAATGTGTATAAATATATAAATATAAATAATTCGGCTAAATATATATACAAATATTAATTGATTTTTCCTTGTACAATATATGGTATCTTAATCTTACAAAATAAAATTTTTCCCCCCATTAATAGTCAATTGTTGTATTTTTATAATTCTAACACATTTAAAATGAAAATTATTCATGCTTTATGTACTTTTCCTGCATTAGGGGTATTTTGTGTAATGTTACACTTGTTGAGATTTTTAGGTTTACAATCCACCACCATACTTGTACATCTCCACCACTACAAGCTAGCCCAACATATCCATTGGGATATACAACTAATGAACACGGCTGAGAGCCGAACAAACCATCTACTTCCCACCACTACCATCGAGTACACACATCAGGACAGCCACCAGTACCTACCTATATCCCGGGGGGTCCCTTTGGGAAATAAAAGCTGCTATGTTTCTTCCCTCAACTGTCTGTAGAGCAGGTATTTCGAGTTACATTGACGCCTCGGAAGAGTTGTGTAATATGCTCTAGGTCCCGAGATATGAATGTCAAGTGAGATGTTTCACATGCTCCCACTGCTAGAACCACAAAGGCTTAAGAGCAGATATAGATATGTGTAGCACTTTGGATATGAGATTTGGGCGAGAATCTTGAGAAGATGTAGGTTATAGACACGAATACTTAGGTTGACATGGTTAAGGACAAGCAGGGGACACCAGTAGCTACCGATGTGGCAGAGTTCAGCCAGAGGATGACAGATTTTGTCATGACTGTCAGACAGGATACCTTTAGGGAAACCACCACTCCTACCTATACCTTTACCTACTTCATCACCACCTACGAAATCTTCCATCTACGTCTGTAGAGCAGGTGTACATTCGAGTTTACATTGTGCCCTCTAAAGAGTTGTGTATAGCTCCTAGGTCTAAGATATGAGGCAGTGAGAGTTATCTGCTCCCACTGCTAGGGACCCACAGGAGGCTTTAGAGCAGACTATGGATTAGTTGGCAGCTTTTGGATAATGAGATTAGCGAGACCCGAGAGACAGAGGTAGGTGTTATGTCTGAATTATGGATACTTGAGATGACATGGTTAAGGACAGCAAGGGACACTAGTACTACCGATGTGCAGAGCTTAGCTAAGGAAGATAGATTTTGTCACGACTGCCAGACAGGATACATATGAGATATATGGGAGACTAGACGATACACAGGATGATAGATTATTGATGAGCGGTCAGCTCAACATGCTGCGTAGAGACAGAAGCGCTCATGCTCGCACTACTAGACTGATGGAGACTGAGGCCAGACTTTCTCGTGAGGCTTGTGTACAATCGATGATGCAGAGTAAACATCCGTTCTGAGGTGAGGAGCACTAAAGACCTACACGTGATAGCACATCAACGGAGATTAGCAGGGTTGCGGCAACAGACCATACTCGACATGACAGCTTGTGGAGACACTAACACTGCTTGAGGATACTGCAGACACAGGAGGACAGCGATCCAGATCATCATGGACGCGCTGCGTCCCAGTACAGCCGAGATACCGAAAGATCCGGTTATTAGCTCTTATATCTTGTTATGTATGAAAGCTATGATTGTATAGGCCTAACTAAGTATTACGGTTAGACACCAGCTAGTAACTGCTTTAGGGTTGTTAAATTTCAATTTAGTAACCTAAGGGTAGTGATCATCTTGTTATCTAATCAGTGTCATGAAGTTTCCAAGTAATATGGAAGGGGTGTATTATGTCATGTCTATAATTGAAATTTATTATGAATGAATGACGATTTAGTTACACCATTGTTAATTTCATTCACGTTGTACATTTTACTGTGTGTTGTTAATCTCACTTTATTTAGTCTCTTGTAAAGTCAAGTCATGTTGATTTTATAAAAATATAACGGGTATTATATTTACTAGTGGATTTGATAGAAAATGACACCAAAAGAACCACCAGATCAACACCACCACAACACTATCTTCCCAGTCAATTCTGTAACAGAAAAGCAACTTACAAGACATAATCGAGCGAGGCTTTGCTAATCCACTAATGCAGCACGTGACGCTGAGAGAAGCCGAAATGGCGAAGACAGTCCCTAATACATGTCATGGGTTTAAAGGAGGGCAAGCTCCTCTTCTTGTGAGTGCAACTTACCCCAGTACTTCATGAAATGCATATATCCCTATACTTTAAGGGTACTGAAAGATTCATCGAGATGAATCAATGTTTTGTGACAAAGAATGCGGGAAAATGTGTATCCGTATAAGCAACTACTTTTGTGGAAAACCAAATTGCCACTTTACTCACTTGGAAGTGTGATCTAACATGGTGGAACTCGCCATGTAAGACTGTTGTGTACGGATGTGTGCTCATGGCAATGACTTGGACACACGCCTGAAAAAGAAGATGAGGGCTGACAAGTACTGCCCTAAAGGGGCGGGGGAGGGGGGGGGGGGTGTCGAGATTAAGAAAGCTAGAGGTTAAGAATTGTTGAATCTTAAGGTTAAAGGTACTGATGTGGTAATCTATAACCACCGTTTTCAGGAATCGGCATTGTGATGTGAGTGCTAAGATGTTTCCTGAAGAGTCAGATAAAGATTGAGCAAATAATTGAGGTTAACCCGACATGATTCACGGAAGTGTAATGGCATCTAAGCCAAAGACCATGCAGAATGCAATTGAATTTGCAACCGAGCTGATGGACAAGAAGATCCGCACTTTTGCTAAATGACAGAGTGAAAACAAAAGGAAGCAAGATGATAACCAACAACAACAACATAACAAGAGGCAGAACACTAGCACTGCAGGGTCTGGTGAGAAGAAACCTTACGAAGGATCTAAACCTCTGTGCTCAAAATGCAACTATCACCATGATGGTCAATGTGCTCCAAAATGCCACAAGGTGCAAACCCAGATTTGCGCCATCATGCTCATGACTGTATTATTCAACTGTGCAAATGCCAACACTGCTAACAACTAAAGTGCACTAGGTGCATGTCATAAAACCTACTTGCTATGACAAGAGTGAGCCCAGGACATTTCAAGAGGGATTGTCCAAAGTTGAAAACCACCAACCGTGGTAACCAGGTGGCAAGTGTAAAGCCTCCAGCGAAAGTATAATGCGTGTAGGCTGTGCAGTGGGCAACACCAGACTCAAACGCGTTACGTAAGTTCCTTCTAAACAAACCGTTATGCTATTGTCTTATTTGATACTTGGCGGCTAGAAGCTTTGTGTGTCCAACTGCATTTTACTCCAAATTTTATATCACACCCATCTACCTTAGATCATTATTATTGATGTTGAACTAGCTACGGTAGAAAAAAAGGGTTAAACACTATCATTCGAGGTGTACATTAAATTTTCCAAAATCACCCATTCAACATAGACTTAATGCCCATAGAACTTGGTAGTCTCGACATCATAATCTGTTATGAATGGTTGCAAGTAACCAATCTTTCAATGTTTGTGCCCGAGAAAATCGTTCGTAGTCCTTGGAGAATGAAACGTTGATTGTTCTCGATACATAAGAAAAAAAAAAACAACAAAAAAAAAAAAAAAAAAACACCTAAAACAAAAAGAAAAAAGACCAAAAAAAGCAACCAACTGGGCGAAACCAAGACCCGATTTGAACATCAATGGTCGGCACTAAAAGCAAGTACATGCTAAAAGGATGTCCTCTATCTTTTTGGCACATGTTACTAACAAAAAGAAACTGAAGACAATTGGGAATGAGCAACTTGAGGACGTACAGATCATTCTAAGATTATCCTCTAAGGTAATTCCGAGATTTGCTGTTCCCCCCGACTCGCAGTGTAATTCCCACATACGATTGATCCCTTGTGTATTGCACCTGTACCACGGGCACCTTATCGATTGGCCCCGTCTGAAATGAAAGAATTGTCGGACCAACTGAAGGAGCTATCCGACAAAGGATTTATAAGGCCCAGTTCCTCAACTTGGGGAGCTCCGGTCTGTTTGTTCAAGAAGAAGATGATCCATTTCGCAATGTCCTCGACTACCAAGAAATTGAACAAGTGCTTATGGTGATAGAATCATTATCCACACCCAGGGATCTACGATTTATTTTGATCACTACAAGGATCCAATGTTTATTCTACAGAGTATGACTTGTTATGCAGGTTATCACCAGCTTCGAGTACGGAACGCAATCAACACTTCCAACGGATGACATTCATAACATCGATAATGGTCCTAATGAGTTCCAAAGTATAAGCCATATTGTGCTTGACGAACGCACACGTGTATTTATTGACTACTCATAAATCAGGTCTGGTAAGCCATAAATTGATAAGATTGTGATTAACTTTATTGACGATATTCCTTATCTACCCAAGAACAAGAATGAACACGAAGAACATTCTTAAACAATTATGTGAATTGCCAAGAAGAGGAAGTTGTACCTAAATTACTCACATAAATGTGAATTTTGCTTCCCAAGGTACAACTTCTGGGCCACGTGATTGATATCAAGGCATTCACGTAGATCCCGCAAGATCAAATCTCAATAAAATATTTTGGCATCTCCTAAGACACCAACGGAGAATTCTTATTTTTAGGTCCTAGCTGGGTAATTAATAAGTTCATCGAAGGAATTTTCAAGACTCTTCAAGTCACTGACAAGGCTATACTTAGAAAGTGGAGTTAAGTTTGATTGGGTGTGACAAGCAAGAATTAGTGTTCTAATTGATTAAGCAGATTTGTGTAGTGCAACAAATATGTCTTACCTTGAAGGAAGCGAAGATTTATCGTATACTATTATGCATCAATCAAAGGTTTTGGCGAATAGTTGATGACAAAAGAGAAGGTGTAGTAAGCTTCTATGCAACAACGCACATTGAAGATTCAAGAGAAGACAACTATACAAACACATGAATTTGAACTTGGTGCAGTGTGTGTTTGCTTTAAAAAAATTAGACCACCTATCTATATGTGTACACCAAGTGACACGTTCTGTTTAACCAGACACAAGATGTTTACAACACATTCCTTGATCAAAATGAGCTGAACATGAACAATGTCCGTTGATGTTAGAGTTGCCAGCCGATTTATGAATAGTAGTGAAATGCGTTACCACCTAAGGAAGCAAACATAGTGGCCGATGCCGTAAGCCATAAAGAACAGAATAACCCATTACGGGTTTGAGCCTTAGTTATGACTATTGGTTTGAATCTCCCCAAACAAATTTTGAATGCTCAGACTGAAGCACGGAAAACCAGAGAACACAAATAAAGATGTTTGGAGGTATGTGACATTGAAACATTCAAAGGTATCCATAGAAACTTACATGAACGGAAAAAAGTTTAGAACCCCGCGTGCAAGTGAACTCATGCTTAAAATAGCAGGAGTTTGGTTTACCCTGGTTATGGCATTTAAGGAAAGTGCATCATAGCACGAGTCCCACAAGTCAAAATACTCTATCCATCCGGGTTCTGACAAGATATACCAGGACATGAAGAAGCTATATTGGTGGCCCAATATGAAGGCCGACATCGCCACCTATGTTAGCAAATGTTTGGCATGCGCTAAGGTCAAGGCTGAACATCAAAGGCCATCGGGCTTTGTGTTTGTGACAAACCAGAGATACCTCAATGGAAGTAGGAAAATATCATGATGGATCTTCTAATTCAATGATGCACTTCCTAAGTTGTCACAAGGGTATGACACAATTTGGGTGATAGTTGACCGACTTACTAAATAAAAAAAAATTTTTTTTTTTATTGCAATCTTCGTACCAGATGATGTAAACCGATCCCATGGAAAAACATTGGCAAGAATTGTACCCTTAAAGAGTTAGGTCACGAGGCATGGTATACCTATCTCAATCATTTTGTGATCGCGCAACCCTACATGTTCACATCAAATTTCAGTAGGTCACTTCAAGGTGCCTATGGTATGAAATTTAGATATGAGTATTGCATACCTTCTAACAAAATAACGAACAAAGTGAAGGAATATTTCAAACTCCGAGAGAATGTCCTGCTTGCTTACGTGCTCGCCGTTGGAAGGTTGGGTATTACCATTTTCCATTAGTTGTAGTTTTCATAAACAGGCAGCTTATCACGCAACTACATTACACCAGGACTGCACCATTAGTACAAATGTTATGATAGTCCACAAATTTCACTGAATGCTATATCAAGAACACCTACTTTTAATACTATAAGAATGAAAGAACTGGTAGCCAAGCATATACTTCATTTACTCATGGATACTGGCAGCACTCATAATTTCCTTAATTTGTTCACTACAAATAAACTTGGGTGTAAATTAACTAAGACATATCCCTTACAAGTAACCGTGGCTGAAGGGAATAAGATGATTAGTGAGTATATGGTGTACGACTTTAGATGGTCCATTCAAGGTTATCAATTCAAAATTGATGTCATGCTTTTACCTTTGGGAGGATGTGAAATGGTACTAGGCATTCAGTGGTTGTCTACCTTGGGAAATATTCAGTGGAACTTTCATGAGTTAGTTATGAAGTTTGTGTATGAAGGAAAGAACGTCTATTTAAGAAGAACCAAACAGTTTGAGTTGCAGTGGATCAATGGGAAATAATTGCAGAAATATCTAGCTGGTATGAATGAGGACTGCTAGATTATAATAAATTATATTTGGCCATCTGCAAGTTTGAACTTGATGCAATTAACAGCTGTGGAAGGGGAATACAGTCTTGAATTGCATACATTGCTTAAAGAATTTGGTGATGTCTTTGATGAACCTATAGAGCTCCCTCCTAAGAGAAGTTGTGATCATAGGATCCCTTTGAAGGATGATACAGCTGTGGTTAACATCAGGTGTAACAATCCGTATTTTAGGTCATTGTACAACGTCATATATTTCACTATTTATTTTTAGTCTTGTACACGTTTGCTTTTAATTTTAATCGTTAAGTTAAATTGCGTAAGCTAAAAATTATCATTCAACGTAAACGGGCATCAAGCAATTAAATGTTTACGTCAATCAAGTGTTAGATAATTATTTAGAGGATAATTATTAATTTTGCACATTTTATTTTTTATTGGTTACGTAAAGTGTTTACTTTTCGCGATAAAATACGTTTAGGCATTCCCGGAACCACCAAAACTTTTCTACGCTTTAACAAATACCCATTATTATACCCAATACTCAAAGTTTTATAAAACTTCACCCATGTTATCATTGTTGGTCAAATTGTACATAAAATAAACCAACTAGAACCTACACTTTACAAGTTATAAGTATACACTTAACATATACAACTTATGACTTCAAGTAATGAAGTAATTATCAATAAAAGATCAAAGATATTTCTAGTCATATCCCTCCTATTTTTGGATGGAAAAGGATCCCAAGGGGACCAAGAGCACACAAACAACCAACTAGACATTGTACAAACCTCAACTCATTATACCTTATGTCTATGACTAGTTACCTTGACCAAAGACTTCCTAAAAACCCTCATCTTGTCTTAAGACTTCTACAAGTGGTCTTTGACTAGTCCTAGTAATATATAAGGCATGCAACTAGAAGATATAACTCATACACTTCATTTTCACTAGAAAAACTTACACAACTCTCTCTTCTCTCCTCTCCTAGCTCACGACCAAAATAAACACCCATACATAATCCATACAAAATTTATTTAGCAAGTATACAAGTGATCTAACATCATATCTAAGGTATTACAAGAAGGTTTGAAGGTTTGGATTAACATTTGCAAGGGTTAATCAAGAAAGGTTTAGGATTAGGGTTTCATTGGATTTAGGGTTTTCTAAGTATTGGAAGCTTGGGTTTAATAGCTAAACTAGGGTTTAGATCTTATTGTTCATCATCCTACTTGTAACACCCCCAAAATGGGTCGAAGTGGAATATGGGTTTGGGAGCGTTACTTCATAGATCAACAGCACAAGATATATAAGAACGACTTTTAAAAGTGTCGTTTAAAACCGATACATTGGATTTAGCAAAATGTTTGTTACAAAAGTCCGAAGCTTTACTTGTTCATTGTTAAATTATACAAAGATTCCAGTTCATAATAAATGTTCCTCCAAAATGTAATGCAACCAAATCTTTAATGAAAATGACTTCCAAAATAACGACCACCAATGTATCCCTTGTCTTGTACCTCATTGATCACCTGAGAAAACATGCTTTAAAATGTCAACAATAATGTTGGTGAATTCATAAGTTTGTAAATTATATGAGTGTAGGACCTCAATTGTTTAGAGTGTGTATTGCAAGGTATACAATATCTAAAACAGTAAGTATTGCATGGTATACAATATTTAAAATAGTAAATGTTGCATGGTATACAATATCCAAAACAGTAAGTATTGCATGGTATACAATATCCAAAACAGTAAGTATTTCAAAGTTACTTGCGTCCAATTGTAAAACAAAGCATGTTCTCACCCCAAAACTTATAATTCATTGTAAAATGTAAAACGTGGGTCTATGAACTCACCTTGAGTGAGCGAATATCAAGTGTATCACAGAAAATGCTTCACGATAATGATCGAGTGCAACCTAATCCAATATAGGTCGTATAAGTACTAATCACATTGGTTAACTACTACCATATATAATTCTATATAGCTAATCACATCTAATAGTTTTAGTGAAATCATATTTATAAAGTTAAAATGTTTATAAATATATCTTTGGTAAAAGTGACATAACTTTCACGTTTTAAGTCCGTTTCTTGCGTTTCTTATGTCCACGCTTTCGTATTAAGACGAGTTATCAAAATTTGACGTTTTCATATTTTAGTCCTTCTCTATGACAATAATATTTACTGTTCATACCAGTTATAAACTTATTTTTATAACTTTAATTAACGTAAAACCCGTAAATGTCGTATTTTATTCGTTATAGCTCCGTTTTTAGTGATTCTTTCGAGCACGTTCTTGTAATTGAAAGTTCTATTTATTTATGAGGTTTACAAAAATTAATGTTTCTGTCATGAACAGTAACTTTTTATAAAAGTATTATTATTGTAAACTTGTGAAATTCGTAACTCTTTCGTTATTGATTGAAAAATTACAATTCTTATCATTTTGGAAATCCTAAAAATATGTAGGATCTGTGAAAAATACTAAACCTTAGATTTTAGAAATATTTTATAACTTGCTTTTATAAAGTTTGTTTTATAAATCCGGTATTAACGTAAAATGTATATTTGCCGTATCTTTTTCGTTATAAGTCATTTTTTCGATTTTCTTACCTTTTTGGAATCGTCATGAGATGTAGTATGTTTATAAAATATAAAATCCACGCCTAAAAATTCGTGCCAAAACAGCCCCTAAATATCTTTTTGAGTTTATTTGTATAACTTTGTTTTTATATACTTTTTATTTAGTAAACTACCACAAGTCTTCCAATATTCTTAATATACTATGTATTACACATATAAATAGTTCATTTTGTCCATCAAGTCCACATGAGTCCATGCTATCAAATTAACAAGTCATTAACATCACATGAAATCAATAACTTTCCTTAATTAACTTTTAACTACAAGTTTATACATATACATTTTTACACTTAACCAACATGTTACAATACTTATAATCCCATTATATCATGATATTACCAATCACCTAACATATGAAAAAGTGTAAAAAATGATGATCACAAGTAAAAACTCTTTTTACATGTTTAAAAGTCCTAAATGTGACTTTGGCTTATATAAAACATCATATACCTCATATAATCATGAAAATAAAAGTTAAGGGCTTTTAGATAACCTTAAGAAGTGATGTATGATGAAGACATATATGCTCTAACCCTTGTTTAGACTTTAAACCCTAGCTTTCACAACCAAAACCCCTAATCCAAATAGAAACCCTAATCTTGTAATAACTTGATTAAACCTTTCAAATGCTTAACCAACCCTTCAAAACATCTTAGGTTATCATAGGAATGATGTATGAGTGCTTGTATGGTCTTATAAAATCAAGCTATGGATTGTGTAAAAAGGGGTTTGTTTGCCGTGGCCTATAAGAGAGGGAAAGGGAGAGTTGTTTTGATTTTTGGCTAAGTGTTGAAGTGTATGTGTTATCTCTCTTGGTATACTAGACTTATATGTATCAAAGACTAGTCAAAAAGGTGTACATGGAAGTCTTGAGACAAGATGAGTGTTTCAAGGAAGTCTTATGGTCAAGGTATGGGTTTTACTTGAAGAAGTCTCATGGTTTTATTAGTTGGTGAATGTACAATGCAAGTTGCAAGATTTTATGATATTTCTTTGTATCTCTTGCTACAAATCCGGCCATATAGAGATATGTATGATATATTTTTGTGATTTTTGAGTATTGGGTATAAAAGTGGGTATTTGTTGAAGCGTAGAAAAGTTTTGGTGGTTCCGGGTATGCCTAAACGTATTTTATCGCGATACGTAAACACTTTACGCAACCAATAAAAATAAAATGAACAAAGTTAATAATTATCCTCAAAATAATTACTTAACACTTGCTTGATGTAAACATTTAATTGTTTGATGCCCGTTTACATTGAATGATCATTTTTAGCTTACGCGATTTAACTTAACGTTTACGATTTAAAAGCAAACGCGTACAACACTAAAAATAATTAGTGAATTTATTGACGACGTAAATGACCCTAAAACACGGGGTGTTATAGACTCCCCCCGTTAAATGAGCCTTGTCCTCAAGGCTTATGATGCGGCACTTGACGACGGTGCGGTCTTTGTGAAGAGTCTTGAAAATTCTGTGGGGGGAAAATATTATCAGCATGAATGGTTTGGAACATTTTGATAATGTTTTGAATACATAAGAATTGTCGTTGTTGATGTATCCAAGAACATTAAAACTTTGTTTTTCAAAAAACTCCCCCTCAAAAATAGGACCAATTGAAAATTTGTTGTCTTTTGAAAACATTGTGAGGGTTGGAGTGTTGAACACATAATTTTGAAAGATTATGAATTGTCATCAATAAATTCTTAAAAAATTATGTTTAACTTTTTAAAAACCCAGATGTTAAAGGACTTCTCTTCTAACGGTAAGGGTAAGTGCACTGAAACGTACACTATCCTTTTTCTTGAGCTAAAAACATTGAATGTCTTGTAAGAATAGCTTAAGACCGAGAAACGTTAATTTTCTTGTTGTGAGGATAAATTATAAACCTTCCTTTATATGAAGTTCGGGTTATGTACTAATATTTGCACATAAGCCATATTAGAAAATTAGAAATGACATGTTTTGAAACTATTTGCAACTCTCGCTCGAACTTCATTTACTCACCCGTGTCAATGTTAATCGACATTTCTAAGCACATAAATGTTATCGACTCCAAGAGACATGTCAAGAAGATTCTTTTTGGAAATTTTCTATTTTTTAGATTTTGTATTTATATATATATATATATACCTGTTGTCCTCGGCATTGCTATGTAATGTTGGAATAGTAATTCTAACTCTTGTTGTGATGTAGCTGTCTTGACTGCCAAAGGAACAACTTTTGGAACCAGCTTTGAACTTAATGGTTCATTGCTGTGGTCTTGAATTCCAAGTTCTAAACGGTTATGATCAGAAGTCATTTGATAAAGAGCGAGGCCTGAACTGATATGAACAGACGTCATTTTCATGAAGACTGAGGCTTGATCTACTACGATCAAACATCTTCTGAACATTGAGGAACGGGGCTTGAAGTGTTATTTTCAGCAGATGCCATTTGATGTAGCTTATCTTTTGTGAAACCATTCTGGCACTGGTTTCTTAGATATCAACATTTTCAGCAACTACACTCTGAGATTTTCTTGCTTGAATATTTTGTTGAGTTGAAGCCATAATCCTTGAAGCTGTGACCTCATCCACATTACTTGAGCACACATGCTGAGAAACTTTGCCGACCTACTCTGCCTCTGCTGAGAACACATTGCAGTGCATTTTGTTTTATTTGACATCCAGCTTACAATTAATCACCAAAGGAACTGTATCCCACCAGAAGTGCTTTTCCGAGTATCAAGGCATCCAGCATACTCAAGCGTCAGAAAATCCATATGCGTAGTTCAAACGCCCGAATTCCTATGACTCATACCAAGAGTCCCATGTGTAGCGATTCGATACCTAACGCGAGTTGGTAGGATCCCGATAATCACTTCAATAACATATAAAGCGATCATCAAATCGAGACTAGAAATGACGAGGTAGTTCATTATTAGAGAGAGGACACAGGAGGAGAGCGAAATGAGAAAGAAAAGCACCTAATAGATATACTACGAAATTCGTTATCAACACATCTTAACATTCTTCCTTATTCTCGAGTGGAGACTAATCTGTAGTACCACTCTATATACCCCTGATAGCTACTATTCAAACGTGACGAGCGTCGGTGAGAGATTTAACTTCTGACCACGCTCGGGTTATTTGCTAGTGGAATTAACCCGAAAAGCGATATACAATACCTTAAATTATCTATCGACACCGACTATCCCGATAACTTTCCTATTACAACTTTGCTTATTTCAATCTAACATTAAAGCAGACATCTGCAAGCTCCCAGCGTAGTGTGACCGAACTTCCTTGTTCGAACTCAAAAATTGAGGCTAACAGTTCATTAATACGAATTGATATACCTGGAATTGATCGTCTTCATTTAGATTACAACTGAGGTTCTATATTAGCATGTTTAAAATCCATGAATAACTTATTTTATTCTAAAATTCGTCCATAAGATGTCAGGTGATGATCGCAGCGTCGAGCTATCATTGACATAAGGCGAACATTGTGCGTGTTTCTAGGTCATTACATCCATATGAGTCTGAATATTACTATGCGATCGAATAACGCTCAAACTCCATCTGTCTTTCATTGGATGAAACATTGGACTGACTCTTAACTCTAATCAGAAATCTCACATAGATCAATCGTGAGTTTATACGAGATGTGAGACATCTCTGCATCTGTGGTTATGCGTCTCTCATCCTCAACTTGAGATCAAGTACGGCTTTTGTAGTGTAGTGGAGAATGTCAATCTTATATCATGGTTCAATATAGCTGACCGTTGAAGGTGCTATAGAAAGATACTTTTTCTCCGAAGGTACATGAAACATTAAACAACACGTGCAGTCAAAATAGACATCTTGCTCTACCTCCACATAGTTATTGGAGAAAGATACTATCTAGGCCCCTCGATACTGATACATGCATACAGATGTAGTGTCATGGCCGCCCCAAATGTAAATGAAGATAATACTTGATTAATTTGGAAATCTAATTTAATGTCTATATCAAGAAACATAATGTTAAACATTAGAATGACTTATGATTCGTGTCTTATGTTTAACAAAGTGTCTGTAACAAAAGGATGATTAGATATCTGCACCATTCTTAAAATCAATATGCGTTAATGAAACTCATCCTCATATGTTTTTGGAGGCATTGGCATGTTGATCTAGATCGCTAGACCTATTGCTTGTACAAATCTACTCCTGACATGAGCGTTCCTAGACAATGATCACCACGTTAGAGAGCTGTTACAGAGAGTATGTGCTCACGTATCACTACTATAATCTAATTATATTAGATGATCACGCACACAGTGAGCCTACTAGGGTTTAACACACATATACCATGAGGTAACCATTTAGTATTATATCGTGATTATTGTAAATTACGGAATATACATAACCCCTGTACATGGAATAACTGCTGCTAGTATCTCTGAAATAACTAACGCATTGTACTCTTATTTAATCTTAGCCACACTTGGCGAAACAAAAGAGCAGCCTTCAGGAGTCCAATACTAATCGCGCTGGCTCAAACTAATGGTCTTACAAGAGGAGCGATAAATTGGTTCTTTACTGACTAATAAAAAGATTAATGACTATCTCTCCTAATTGATCTATTAATTAATTTTATCTCACACTTCCCACAAAAGACTCTCTCCCTCTCTCTCACTAAAACGACACGACACAAACACTCCTCTTTGTAAGGTTTTTGTGTTCTGTTTCATATCGACATATCACCTCTTTGAGTATCTACCTACATCATAGAGAAATCAAATGATGACCTACTTGAAGCATGTAGGAAACTTCAAGCATTCTGATTTGAAAACCAAGAAGTTTGAGGAAATACAAGCTCTGTATGAAAAGATTAAAAGGTCAGATGAAGATTTCATTTCTATTGGGTCTGCTGAAGATGAAAGACTGATCAAAAAGATGAATGAAAAAGGAATTGATTCTTCTAAGAATGAAAGTGTCAAGGAGGAGGATAAAGAAGAAGAAGGTACTAAGAAAAGAAAGGGTGGTCATATCAAAATGATTGCAAGGAAAAAGAAAAGATCTCAATCGGATGTTGACAGTGATGATGAACATAAAAAATGCCTGAAGATTGTTACATTTGAGAGTATCTTAGATAGTGAGATAATGGAGAAGAAATCAGTTATTGCTAGATTGAACAAGGTATCATCACCAGATGGAGATTATCTTGTTATCTACAGAGCCAATGGGAATTTCAGGGCATTCAACTATCTCATGGAGGTACTTCATATTTTTGATAGGCAAGATCTATTTCATTTGTATGACTTGATGAGGGAGCAGTACTCAGAAGTTACATTAGATGGATTTGCATTGATTCTTTGGGGAGACTTGAAGATTATGATGGAATCCTCAACAGAAGGAAATGAACAAAGTGACTTCTGGAGTGGTCAACAAGATTGGAAGATTGTCACATGGAGGTTGTATGAATCTTGTGGAGTCTGCATACTGGAATTTGAGGATGGGATAGTTATTCATATGTTGGTTGAAAGAAGATATCCTCTCTCAAAAGATTTATTGCAAAGGATGCTTGATCTTGGTTTGGAAGTTGAAAGAGAAAGTTCTGTTGCTCTTGATTTGATAAGATTTATTAAGCAACAGATAGATGAAGAATGATGTTGTGAATGGAATTGAGAAGGGTTTGAGTGTTGGCTAACCACCACACAACAAATGGTCATCAGTTCACCATGCTTAATAGGCATAAGAACTGGCTAGTCCATAAGCAAACGGCTTGTGGTAAAGACTTCTCAAATCCGTTTATGGTTGACAATTTACCAAAAATTGTAGGGTTTTCAACTCACCTTGCTTCATTGGTGAAGAGTTGGCTAGTCCAAGATCAAACAGTTCTTGGTAAAGACTACTCAAATCTGTTGATAGCTGATAGTTTGCTAAAAACTATATGGTTTATCAATGCACCATGTTATGGCAATGAAGCATTGGCTAGTCCAAAAGCAAACGGTATTTGGTAAAGACAAATCAATTCCGTTGATGGTTGACAGTTTACCAAAAACTGTATGGTAATTAACTCACCATATTTTTGAAATAAAGAGTTAACTATCCCAGAGCAAACGGCTACTGGTAAAGGAACATCAAATCCGTTTATGGCTGGTAGTTTGCCAAAAACTACAAAGCCAACTTAGTTGGATTGTTGCTGAAAAGATGTTGCTGTGTTGCTGAGAAGACAAAGTTGCTGCTGAAGATGGATAGTGTTTAAAGATCAAGATATGTTAAAGTGTTTGGATACATCCTCTATGAATTTAAGAAGATAAACCTGAAGAAACATGAAGTTAAAAGAGTTCAACATTCATGTTTAAGGGAGGATTGTTGGGAATTATGTTTTCCTAACTTAGTACCGTTAGTAATAATAGTTAGTACCGATAGTTATAATTAGTACTGACAGTACAAAGTGTTAAGTACTGATCAGATAGTTAGTACTGTTAGTAGAAATTAGTTAGTACCGTTTAAGAGATATGTATGAGATATTCTAGGAAAAGATATGTATTATCTTTTATGCGTTTTGTAAGTCTGTTAGGGTTTATCCTTGGTTTATAAAAGGATCCCTCACGGCATAGTTAGGGATATCAGTTCAATATACATCTCATACAATCATATCTCATAGTTAGTAATCTGTAATCACTCAAAGCAGATTAATAGAAATCATTATTTAGTTTTTCATTGTTCTTCTTAATACTTGTGTTAATATTCCGCATTAACACATAGTATTCATAGTCAGTGTTTCTATATAGTCAAACTGTATTTATACAAGTTGGCTATCACCCTTAGTAGGCTACAAAGATCTATTCAGTTAGGGACTCACACAGTTTACTTTGGATTATGACAGACAAGTACTTTGTTAAATACACTGGAATTGAGGTTAAACACTTCAGAGATGCACTGCTCCAACACATGGGTAATGTCAAGAAGTCCGTTGATGAAAGAACACATCATCAAAGACAGTATGATAGAAGGGTGAATAAAAGACAGATGTAGACGTAAGAAAGTAAGATTGATACGAGTAAAGCAGTAGATGATGATTTGGTTTTCACAGAAAGCAGTGGAACAGAATCAGAAGTGCAAGATGACAACAGTAGGTCAGGGAATGATACAGATGCTGATGATGCAGATATCAGACCCATTTAAGACGAAGAGTCAATGGCTGAGGTACAATTGACTGCTGAATGTAATATCTTTGCTATAGGACAACAACATACTAGGCAACCTGAAATCATTAATGAAGGTAGGGTTGACTAGTATCCTAAACAATGTCAAGTTAAAAGTCCTATGCTTGATTCATCACCTGATAACCAGACAACTGACTACTCAAAACAATCACTCGAGTCTGAAAATATTTTACTCAAAAAGACTGTTGCCCAATTTCAAAAAAAAATCAAGAATGGAAGCACATTATATTGCTCTCGAACTTAAATATCAAAATCAAGCTTTAAAATCAGGGCAACATGGTTAAATTTTGAATGTAACAAGTTATAAAGCCAAGATTAAAAAGGAAATTGATGCTCACAATCTTGTATGTGTTTTTGAGTGTGTTCTCCCATCCACACTCTCTCTAGCTTCTCTCTCTAAAGTTATAAGTGTGTGTGAAATTAATATCCTTCAATTGGTATCAATTCCGCCCATTTTTTGATCTTGGGGCAATAAGTGTTTCGTGATTTGTTATCATTTCGACTACTTAGAGGGAATAAATGTACATCCGGGACTTAGTTGACTTTGGTGTTTCTATTTATATCATCTCTATCATGTAAGGAGAAATACGGACATCCGGGACTTAATTGACTTTGGTGTTACGGTTTCGAATTAATTGTGTGCTTAAGATGTTTTGGCTTATTAACATCAAGACTTCTTAATGCGACCTGCAAGAAATCTTTGAATCTTACTCTAAGAAAAGATTACTGATTCGTGGAAGCTAAGACAACCATCCAAAGGGAACTAATCGAGGCGACTACAGATTGCAGTCGTGGAAAGAATTACTATTGTCATTTTCGATTTGAACATTTTCAGGTCCTCTCATACCATAGTCCATTGAATATATGATTATGTATGTAGACTTTGAAAATGTGAATATAAAGTAGTGCTTGAGTACTAATTTTTAAGAATTTCTTAGTAAATTCAAAATCTTTTAAAATTATCGTACTCGGCACTATCTTATATACACCCTCAAAAATTGAGGGGGAGCATTAATATGTTCCTATTGCGGCTTGTTAATAATTGGACATTCTTTCCTCGAAAGCAGTTATATTTGAAACAATTGATATCCAAAATAACAAGAGATTTAATATTTTTGATAAGGAGAGAAAATGTGATTAAAATATATGGCTAAGAATGTGATTTTTAAGATCTCAAGTGTACGCTATCCCACATATGTGCTAAACTCTTTCGATTAATCGATGCACATATGAAGGGGGAGCAAATGGTTACGTGATTGGCTGAAATGTAGAAGTACCAAAGATTGACCAGTTAGATTACTGTATTGGAGTTATAAAGTGGTTAAGTTTAGGTATTCATTCCCATGATCTAGCCAGAACCGGAGGAATCTACCCAGGGATATTCCACTAGATAGTGTAGTAGTCCCTAGGTATGAAAAAAGGAGTAAAAGTGAGAATTAGGGAAAAGTGCTGACTGAGATGGAGCTAGTACTGGAACAAACCCAACAAGGTACTAGTTATAAAGTCTCGGTAAGTACTGATGGGGTTGAAGAATTAAAAAAAAGTTAAGATAAAGGGGGAAAGAAAGAAGCCCTCCTTACACTTACGCAGAAACGGGGTTAATACATCTGCTATCAAGAATCACAAAGATGATTGCTGACTGATGACATCAAATAACGTCTATTTTATAGCATCATTTATCCCATGTTATTAACTCATTTTGTATAGTTATTGCAAAGAATTGTTACTTAATCGTTTATATTTGAGAATTGCAGTAATTAGGGAGTACTTGGTGAATATTAGCAAAAGGCACACATTCTGGAGCTTAAATGAAGATATTTTAAAGATGACTATTCCGAAGATCAATACGCCATATCCATCAAGGAAGATACGGCGTATCCGTGCCTGCACTTACCAAAGACCACAAAGGAATAAAGCTCAATACGCCGTATCCAAAAGATGTCAACACGCCGCATTGAAGATATAATATGTGAATATTCTGGAAGATATCAAACGTGGTCCCTACTCCAAGAAACCCCCAATACGCCGTATCCAATCCTTGGATACGCCGTATCGAATCGACTTCCAGACCTTATAAATAGAAAACTAAAAAACGAGTTTTAAGTGTGCTAAATCATATTCTCGATACCTAAACCATAAAAGTCAATTTTCAAAGGAGAAAAAGAGCAGAAGAGGTCGAGCGACGTTATCAATTCCATAAGAGACAACGTGTAATTCCATATCCTTTAGTAATAGTTCAGTTTTTGGTATCATTCGTTAACTCGGTTAGTTTACCTTGGCTAAATAACTGATTTTGTATTTATTATTACGTTTAAAGGCTAATACCTTCGGGTATTAGCCATTATTATGAAGATTTGAATGTTTGGTATTTGTTTATCTCGATTTCTTGATTTATCGTTGAATGCTTGTTTATGTTTATCAATTTATACTTGTTTACATGCTTTTGTATGCAACCTATCATTCAACTGGATCTAGTGATATGGACCAAGTAAATCTAGAGTCTAGGATAGCTCTCCATATAGTAATTTATACATCTAGAATCATAGG